>VUQK01007954.1:11983-26415 GCA_015106715.1 Bujurquina vittata | reverse complement strand
GGATGGGTGGATGATAGATGGATGATAGATGGATGGGTGGATGATAGATGGATGGATGGGTGGATGATAGATGGATGATGGGTGGATGATAGATGGATGGATGGGTGGATGATAGATGGATGATAGATGGATGGATGGATGGGTGGATGATAGATGGATGGATGGATGATAGATGGATGGATGGATGATAGATGGATGATAGATGGGTGGATGATGGATGGATGATAGATGGATGGATGGGTGGATGATAGATGGATGATAGATGGATGGGTGGATGATAGATGGATGGGTGGATGATAGATGGATGGATGGGTGGATGATAGATGGATGATAGATGGATGGGTGGATGATAGATGGATGATAGATGGATGGGTGGATGATAGATGGATGATAGATGGATGGATGGGTGGATGATAGATGACATAATAGTTCTGATCTCTCTTTTCCATTTCAATGCACACTGTTCAGTAACAGTTCTATTGTCAGACTTGTACAATTTTCTTTGCAGTAACGACTGTTGACCAGCTTGGCAGACGTTGAAACTAAATCCAAGAACTGGTGATATTCTTTTGAAGGTCCTCTGTCATCTTTAACACACTTTGGAAAATCAACCTTAAACTGCTGCTCTCAAAGCTCAACCAATTTCTCAAATGATATCATACTGATGTTTACAGCTGACTTGCTAGGGATGATATTTTTTCCTCCTAATGATACATTACTATCCAGCCAATCCCATTTCGACAGCATAAAGTGCATCTCCAATACTCTTGATAACACCCAGCGGTTCCAAAGTGTTTGGCGCATCTGAACCAGTCAGTAACTCTGTTTCAGGGACATAAACCTTCCTCACATGAGGCCACTGATCAATATCATGTTGATGGGTTTCCTTTATGCACAAAAAGGTTCTGTGTATACATTCCAGGGAGAACATGAGAGTTATCCACAGCGACCCCAGTGAGCCCACATCTCTGAACAGAAGCTACAGGGTCCGTGCACTTTCCGCTCATTCGTTTTAACGTTTTGAAAACAGATATTGAAAATGAGTCGTTTTATTTTCATTTTATACTCCAAATCCATACAATGTAAAATGAATTATATTTCTGTTGTTCAATTTGAAATCAAAGCGTAATTTGGAAAGAATAGGAAACGAATAAACAGCCCGTCTGTTATTTTTCTCAAACCGGAAATACGTGTTTTGTGACATCAGAGAAACGTTCCCATTGATCACTGTGAAGTTACTGCAAGATGGAGCACTGCGTTGTTTTTCCGAACAACAAATGCTTTTCGTAGACTTTTGAGATCTTCACCTGCAAATGTGCATCAGAGCCACTTTCCATCCAAAATCTCCCGATGCTCCTGGGGGAGAACCCCTTTTCTTCCTCATAGCAATGCAAAAATAACCGCGGGGATTGCTGTCGGAGACCGTCCCCTTCTTGACATGTCTACATGCCTAACACCTCTGAAAACTGGAACTAACAGGAGCAAGTGTCAAATGTTTTCATTTCAAAGGGGAAAAGGAAATATAACGTGTTTTACATCGTATGGATTTGAATACAAAAGGAAAATTCAAAAACGACCTGTTTTTCAGTTTCAAAACAGAAATGAGCTAAAAGTACACATAACCTGCAGCGCTCTCTTCTTCACACACTTGTTTCTTGCCCACTGCCTTCCCTTTCTGTTGGTCATGCAGCATCCTAAACCACATGCTGAAACTAAGTGGCCCACTGCAGTCGTTGCTGATGTGTCCTTGACACAGACAGCCAAATCAAACGCCATTCTCTTTCAGGAAAACCATTTTCTCATCACGTGATCTTTTCCAACTGTAGACACACATCTCCAAAGCATGTCCATCTCCACAGAACAAACTGCCTTTTGTGAGAAGCACATTAACCTTTTCCCTTTCTTTAACTCCAAAATCATTTTTGCCTGCAAATATCACAAAGTTGGCAAAATAATTTTCCCTTAACCCTTGGATTTACTGGATTGGTTGCCATATTCCGTTACTTTTAAAGGAAATCCACCATATCCTTAAAGGCAGCTCTTTGCCCATATTTTTCCTGAAAATCACAACCCACAGTTCTGTATTCATCCCTCAGCCAGTAGGGCAGGATCTTCATAATGGCCAGCATGTTCGGAGGCATATCAGGCTCTGGCATATAATTAATATCTTCCACTGCATTGCAGCATCCTCTTAAGAAGAGAGTGTATGCCTGTATAGCCTCTGTGTCATCTGGTTTCTTTGACCATGAGAGAGCCTTCTGCATATAAGCTGTAGCAATTTTACACTCATTTCTCCTTTAATAGAGACTGTCTGAATCGTGTCTGCAGCCATATGTAGGCAACACCTACAAGCTCCTTAGGCTGTCCTTTTGTCCACGGTTGCAGATAATAGAAACAGTCTCCAGCAATGTTGTGTTCAAAGGATTTAATCAATGTTTGATACTAAAGTGGATCACCGTCAAAAAGTGGGATTTCCTTCTTAGACGTGGAAGACAGACTCTGCTGTTGGATCAACAATGCAGTGATTTCATTTTGCGTTTCCATTACCAAGAACGTATTGCTCTGCTCACAGTTTCACAAAGCAGCTAGTGTAGCTTGGGATGTCACATCTGGTCACCAGAAAGCATGATGATTGGTTGATGTATCAGGGGATCTGTGCTATGAGACTGCATCTGAATTATGGTTGCCTTTGTGCCTATGATGGGCGTTTCTAAGTTGGTAACACCACAATCAACTTGTGGTTCAAAAGGATCTGCTTTTACATTTAATCCTTTCCCAAAACTCCATACCATGATGTGTGCTTCTATTTCCATCTGCTCCCCTTTCCTCCACAGCTGCTCCTCCTGTTCTTCTGAGGCACGTTTATCCTTTAGCATTTTGTCAAGACCAGCCACCTCAGCATACGAGCAGATGCAGTTCTTGAAATTCCAGAACTTAAGCCAGAGGAACTTTTTGTGTCTCCTGCTTCCAACATTTGACACTCTGGTTGGATTTCCTCCTGTGGATAAAATAATGTCTTCATATCTGACTGAGTAGAGGAAATGTGATGTTGAGCCTCAGTGTGGGAACTTTTCTTCTGTCATTTCAGGGGTGCTTCCACATGTGAAAAGAAAGAAGTATCAGAATTTGTAACAATGGCCAAATCTGCAGCCCCATCGTGTGTTTGCAGAAACGCTTTTCCTGCTTCATTTTTTCACATCTTCTCTGAAACGTGTTAAACCAGGCACTCTGTGATTTCCTCCTCGGGACACAAAACAATAACTGATTCATGTGCTGCATTTGTGTGTTCATACAGCTGAGTCAGTTTGAGTGGAGCATCTTTGGCTTTTTCATGGTTTTTCAGGAGCCCTTTGACTGACGCTCCTGCTGAGGACTATCTAGTTTTCTGCATTGCTTGTCTTACCCGTTTCACCATATCCCAAAATACACAATTCAATAGCCGCAAACATCACCACGCAGAAACAGCATTCAGCAAAGATTTGCAGGTCAACTTTATCAGCAACACAACGTTCAATTTGTCAAACTTCAGCAACCAATACATGAACCACTGCAGCAGCCGCAGCAACAACCTTTCATTACAACTGCCAGTCTCAGCAACCGAGCACTCTCATCACAAGCAAGGCCCCAATGGGCAAGTGGCGGCAATTGCAAACTTATTTGCCAAAACTGTGCTCCAAATTCCAGCAAATAAAACCAGACGGAAACAGCAACAACACCTATCATTTCTGATGGCTGGGATGCACTGCTGACAACACCTGATGTGCCGAAGAGAGGAAACGATCCAGATATCCAAACATGTCCATTTAGTCCAACATTCAAACAGTTCATCAGATTGTGTAGTGCAGGATCTGCACCGCTGTACAGTGTGTGGATGTGGCTAACATTGTATCAATTATTTCCACGACGAAAGGGGCTGAGAGGCTAACGTGGCCTCTTTACTGCATCGCATTGAACAAAGTCCGTTCTGAAAACCACTTGTCTTTGGGGATGGTGATGAGTTTATTAAAATCAACAGAAATGGTGCATCATATTGGAACCAGTCAGTGAAGTGAAAGTAATGAAAAGTGAGTCCTACTCACCCTCTACGTCTGCACGCCACCTGAGGAACAGCTAGGTGTGCCCTGTCCTATTTTAAACCCTTTCTTACAATCTGCTTTATGACCCCAGTAACATGAAAAGAGATGTACATATTTTCAGTTATAGACACACACACACACACATACATGTGCGCACACATACACATATACACACACACAGTGTGTAGTGGGTGAAAAGAGCCCTCCTTGTAATTCACAACAAACATAAATGCTGGCACTTTGCTTCAGTTCGTTCCTCCGTCTGTTCCACAGCTTCACTCCACATACAGAAATGCTTTCAATGAATCCCCCACTTCAACTGTATCCTCACCTCTTTTAGAAAACAAGTATAGTATTTTGTCAGGAAGTAGGTTTTTTATTGCTTTACACAGTGTGAAAATGAACTGGATCAGTGAATTTTAGTATTTTTGATCTTAAGAATAGTGGATTTGTATGATCTTTGTATCCAGTATTATGGATTTTCCTTCTGATCTTTTTTGCAATTTGGACCTTGATGAAAGTTAACATCCACAAGTACTGCCCCAAACCTCTGCACAGTAATTCAAACATGGTGAAATCAGTGAACAGCAGATAATGTGGAATGAGTCCAAGTTTTAGCCGGCAATACTGACAAAGCTCTCCCTGCAGTTGTACAGGGACTAAATGACCCGCAACACCCGATCCTCCTGCAGCACCCACCATAGGATATCCCGAGGGAATGCCTTCTCCAAGTACACAAAGCACGTGTAGACTGGATGGGCAAACTCCCACAACCTTAAATATCCTGGAGAGGATGAAGAGCTGGTCAGGACAAAAACTGCATTGTTCCTCTTGAATCTGAGGTTCGACTAACGAACCCTCCTTGTGTAGACCTTACCAGGAGGCTGAGGAGTGCGATTCCCCGACAGTTGGAGCACACCATCCGGTCTCCCTTCTTAAAGATGGGGACCACCACCCCTGCCTGACAATCCAGTGGCACTGCCCCAAAACTGGACGCGATGTTGCAGAGGCATATCAACCAAGACAGCCCTACAACACCCAGAGCCTTCAGGAACTCAGGGTGCATCTCGCCCATCCCAGGGGCCCGGCCACCAACGAGTTGTTTAAACACCTCAGTGACCTCACCCCCAGTGGGTGAGTCATCTCCCTTATCCCCAGACTCTGCTTCCACTATAGAAGTGGGATTAAGGAGGTCCTCGAAGTAGTCGTTCCACCGTCCGACAATAGCCTCAGTTGCAGTCAGCAGCGCCCCACCCGCACTGTATACCATGTGAGCAGAACACTGCTTTCCCCTCCTGAGTCTTCAAGGTTGTCCGAAAGTCTTTTTCCATAGCCTCACTGAACTCCTCCTACACGTGAGTTTTTGCTTCGGTGACCACCAGCTGCGTTCCACTTGGCCTGCCGGTACCCATCAGCTGGCTCTGGAGTCCCACAGGCTAAACAAGCCAGATGAGACTCCTCCTTCAGCTTGACCTTCACCTCCGGTTACCACCATCTAGTTCGGGGGTTACCACCACAACAGGCACCAACCACCTTGCAGCCACAGCTCTGAGCAGCAGCCTCAACAATGGAGGTGCGGAACACGGTCCATTTGGACTCAATGTCCTCAACCTCCCTCGGAATGCTGCCAAAGTTCTGCCGGAGGTGGAAGTTGAAGATCTTGCGGACTGGAACCTCTGCCAGGCATTTCCAGCACACCCTCACTCTATGTTTAGGTGCACCCGGTCTGTCCAGCATTCTCCCCCACCACCAGGTCCACCAGATCCAACTCACCACCAGGTGGTGATCAGTTAGTAGCTCAACTCCTGTCTTCACACGAGTGTCCAGAACTTAAGGTCGCAGAACTGATGATACAATTACAAAATTGATCATCAACCTGTGACCTAGAGTGTCCTGGTGCATCTTGACTTATGGACATCCTCGTGTTCCAACATGGTGTTCGCTATGGACAAACTGTGGTTTGCACAGAAGTCCAATAACAAGACACCAGTCGGGTTCAGATCAGAGCTGTAATACAATAACATAGACAGAATATTATCTTCTATGACAGTAAATACTAAAACAGATTGAGACAGAACAGGGTACTTTTTTAGGTGTAAGGACCTTCTGAAGAGTGACCTATTTTTAGCCCACTATGACACCTGGTCTTTGAAGGTGGAAGTGACAGCTTTAATGATGAAAATGCATCTGAACAAATGGAGCTGCAAAATGGACGTGAAATGAAAACAGAGTAATAAATTATCAAGTGATTGCAACTCTGTTTGATTAAAGCAGTAATTTAATAATAAACAGAACTTCAAAGTTCAAAAAACAGAAAGCCCCCACCCCGGGTCAAAGACCCCGACACACTCATGATATGAAAACCCCATCTTCCTCATTTTCTCTGTCTTACATTCATCATGACAGAAAACTGCCATTTATCATTTGAGGAAAGTGGTAGCAGTTCCATAAAATAACTGACCAAAAAGAACCAGTGAAAGTTATAAGAAATGTAAGTGAACTGAAATGACTGAAAAATTCTCATGTGACATTTTGTTTGGTACAGTTTCACTGTGATAATGCACAGGGCTGCGTCTCACATTCACCCTATCATTCATTGCTAAACCCACTTTGAGCTTTCTACCAACTACCATCTGTCAATCACAAGCCACGCCCACTTAAACATAAATTTACACAATGAAAGGAGTTCATGGTTATTCCGGCAGGTAATATTTGCAGTCCAGGCAATATTTTGTCCCAGTATGGAAAAAGGCTGCTTGTGGTGCTAAAGTGCGGGTCAAAGGATCGCAGAAATCATTGGATCTGTAACTTGTGTGGATACCATGAATGCCAACGACTCTACAACACTTTATGTTAACGAATCTCCTTGTTTTTTATATACAAAGTCAGTTGACAGTGTGCATCTGCTGCTGATCCTAATCTTCCAATATGTTTTTGCCTATTTCTGCATACTTACCTGTGGTTCTTAAGTCACATTTTTAAAAGGTTTCCGTCATTGGGACATACGTTATGCATGATGCCTACCTGTGTGGGAACATGTTATGAAGTTTGATTCCTCTGGTTTATTTGTCTTGGCCTCAAAGCACCTTAGTAAAAATATCACTAGAGACATGCTGGGTGAAAAATCTGTCCAGCAGACTGAGGACAGACTGCGTGGATTCATGATTTTTTAACCAATATGAACTCAAGAGAATGTTAGAGGAACATCATGAACATTGTCTACAGTGGTACAACTGTTTTGTTGAAATTTTAGTTCAATGCAAAGAGAACAAACTGCAGGTGTGAATGCACTTTTTTGTGTTCAAGCCTTCTTATAACAGGGGAAACCTTCTCTCTCTGTCCCTTTAACAAACCCAGCCTCTGTCCCAGCCTGAGATAATGTCTCATCCATGCATCATAAACCTTGAAGGGTCAAACTGGCGAGAATGAAAACAAATAACCTACAAATGTAGACTGTATGAATGTGTGTTTTTGATGTGCGCTCCATGATTGTTTTTCAAGTCCTCATCGGTAAACTTAAGCTGTCTCCCGACGGTCTAATCCCAGCTCACGTTCCCCATTAGTGGCTGAACAATCCAGAGCTCGGGGAATTCTGCTTTAGGCTGATAGGAAGAGCCAGCACTGAAACATTATCCCTGTAGGAACTTTTCTGACACCTCCAGCCCAAAACCCAAAAAGTCAGAAGGATTGTGAGGCCCCACTTCTGTCCTCCCAGTGCTCGCTTCATGACACCTGCGTTACACTTTGACAGGCGTACCACGGCAGTCAAACGGGTCACTCGCTTGACTCAAGAAGCGAGGGCCCGCTCGGGGCTCAAAAAATTGACAAGAGTCATAATTAACATGAATGTTATTAATGGATGATGGTGTGGTAAATAAGACGGTTAACTACCAAATCACATGCCAACGAGCCATCAACTGTCATCTAGAAATTAAGGAAATCACTTTCCATCTTTGGCAGTTTCTCTGCGGCTCTTCTCTGACTTTGATGACCGGCCTTTCAAAATCTTTACGCACCCCAACTGGAAGGTCACACTAAGATCCTCTCTGTGGTCTTTTGACATCCACACCGTGTCCTAACACGAGATCGACTGATCTGGAGCGGCGAATACGTAAACAGGTTGTTATCTGGAACTTTCAAAGAACTTTGCAGAAGTCTGTTTCCTCTGACATAGAGGACATTTTTCTGTGGATCAGTGTCAGTAATCCTCACATTAACTCTAATTTGATTCAAAGCTATGAAGCCATAAAACAGGAAACCTTCCATGGGAGCAAATCCTTTTCTAGTCACTGAACTGAACCGAGTCTTGTGTTGTAAAGGGACCCGTTGATGTCAGGAACCCTTTGCACTGGCCTAAGAAAGCCATGCATAATTTAGGTCAATTTATTGTGAAGCCACTCGTCGGCTGATGAGCTGTCAAGAAAGGCAACGACAAAGCTGGGCCTCCACGGGCAATAAACAATCCTGACTAACAAGCCTCTTCTGGCAGCGTGCAGCACAAACAAACACAACAGTGTTGGCAGATCAAATGAAAGCAGACAAATAGAAAAGTTTGATGCGAAGGAGGTTGTTAGTAAAGCACACAAATCATATGCACATATACACACGTCGTGGGAACGTAAATGCGCCTTTGACGATAGGAGTGCTGTACAAAAGCTGGAGTCAATGAGACTTTCTGGAGGAGGCATGCACACAATTATATAATCAACACCATATTCTCTAGCCCTTGTGAGTCATTTCAGAGAGTTTGGGCTCGCCGCTGTTGCCTGCCATCCATTTGGTGTCTCTGTGCTGCATCACTTGGTGGAACTGAGACTTCGAAGGCATTCATAGTTTAATCAATTAAACACTGTCAAGTCTCAGGCTGTCTAACAAGCAGAAGGGGTGGGGGGGGTTGGAGTTTGCAGGGATAAGCCTTTCCCCTTCAAAAGAGGCTTAATTTGCTGTGATTTAAGCTTAGAGCACATTGAGGGCAAAAGTTAGGATGCTTTTTGTAGTATCTGATGGAAATTGGAAGGTTTTATGTGCTGCAAAAGCAGAAGGCAAACAACATTAAAAGGTCAGAGGCAGAAAATTAGCCCATCTCTCCACTCAAGTGTCACGCTGAAAGCCATCTTTGTGAAAATTGCCCCATTTCTGAGTCATCATGCTTTTACTCACCAGCGTCCAATCGGAATGCTGCGTTTTCCAGCGCTGGGGAAAGCTTTGGGAAATCTTGATCGGGTGCTATCTTCTTTCTCAGTGGTTGTGATCGTCCCTGAGGGAAATACTCCCGTCATTTCAGCGTCATCTCAGGTTCAGGATTGAGGAACTTTTATGTAAACGGCAGATGCCAACATGAGATTAGATCATGCAGAATCTCCCTCTCATCTCCCAGTTGATTCTACAGGAGAGTCACACTGCAGCTCCCATTTCACGCTTTTGCATCTATCAGACCATGACGATTTTCAGCCATCTGCTACCTGTAGGTGTTTTACACATCCCAGCAGAGAGGGTGCTAATCTAAAGCAAATTAAGCCCATTTATTTCCTGCAGAGAAGGTTAACATTACGGTCTCAAGGACATTTGACTGATCAGTTGGCTGGAAGCAACTTCTCCTGACACCAGCCAAGCAAAGGTTGCTGGCACTGCTTTAATACACTGCTACCTCTGCCCCTGAGCAGGAACAGATGGTGAGTTTTGGCAGAGGTTTTTTTTGGCTGGAAAACACCCTTTTGATTGAGATGCCCATTCTTTTACATGTCTAAAAATTATGTGTAGAGAGCAAACACTGGGAAAAAAATATGGAAGCAAAGCCAAATTGTATCCTGCTATGTGTGCAATATCTTATGGACCATCTGGATGCTTCATTTGGCGTTTAGGTTTCACTGCATTCCCAAGAAAGCTCAGAGTCAGTGAAAACAGTTAGGTTTACCACAAGTGCTACTTTTAAAAGTAACTTTTTGCATTAGAAGATTACTGGCATGAAAATCGAATTTGTTGGATTTCAGCATTACCAACTGAGAATACTAACTCTTTAGAGTACTTGTTGTGTTACCAGAAATAGACACCCCTCTGCAGTTTGATTGTTGGTTGACGTTGCAGATGTGCAGCCTGCTCTACATGTTCCCCTCATTGCATAGCAGTAGGTTAGTCTCCAGAGATGGAGCAGGGCTGCCGTATGCCTACAGTACCAATCAGCTGGTTAAATAGGAATTGTGAATGTTGATTGCAGGCTTGCGGAATAAATAATGGAGCAAGTTACTTTCTTCAAGGAGTGCCTTACCTTTTAAAAAGTAAAAAGTAATGAGAAATGCATTACTTTTTTTAGTCATCACTCCAACATTGTAGCACAGTGAGTTTATTTTAGTGGCCTTTTCTCCCCCACGTGAGCAGCAACAGCTTTAGTTACTGCAGTGTTGGGGCTATAGCTCTGACATCATTCTCCTCCTCAATAAGTATGGAGTGAAATTATGCTCCAAAGAGTCACAAATGTGACAGGGACTACAAAGAGAGAGCACTTTCCTCCCACGTTGCCCTCTCTTCATTGACTCCCTGTGTCAGGCAGGTGGACTCAAGGGCAGGACTCTGGATAAAAGTTAGCAGAGTTTACTTACAGATTTGTGGTCAAACAGATAATGCAATAGTTCTCGACAGCTCAGGCTTCCTCGCCCCGCTCCAGACAAGGTAATCCTTAATGTCTCTCCTCTCGCAGCCAGCCTCTCCTCTCAATCTCCAGGTTACCTGGGCGACAAGAACAGCAATCTGATAAGTGGAGCGAGCAGCACAACAACAATCTAAGCAACACTAACTGTGGTTCAGTCAACGGCCCACACTAACAGCACACTGCCAGCTTAACTAGCGGTCTTGACAAGATCATCAGGAACAGGTGAGTCTCATCACTTCCATGTGGACGTGTGCTCAGAGGGGGGAGACCTGAACCGGGCCCCGCCCCTGAGCCACCAGACAGGCGATGTTAACAAGAGAGGAGATACAGTCTGGTAGCCATGGAGGTCACGGAGTTGTGCGTGTATTCAGCCCAGGCCAGCTGGGTGCTCCAGATGGATTGGGTGGACGAGGCAACACAACAGAGGGCAGCTTCCAGCTCCAGGTTTTCTCTTTGGGTTTGGCCGTTAGTCTGTGGGTGAACGCCTGACAACAGACCAACCTGGGCCCAGAGCGCAGAACAAACCTCCCTCCAAACACCAGACGTGAACTTGGGTCCTCGGTCGGACACTGTGTCCTGTGTGATCCCATGCAAGCAGAGGACATGATTGGTCGGGGTTACTAGGACCACCCAGCAATGTGGGCAGAGTATGCAGGAACATCTGGGCCGAGGATGACCGGGAAGCCCCCCTCCAATTACAGATGCTATGGCAGCCTGATAAGATGCTGATGGTTCAGGAAGAGCCGACAGACCCGTAGACAGAAAGTTTATGACTGTAGACACCTGCTGTCTCAGTTAAGCTAGCGCTGTTAGCCTACTGTTATCAGAGAAGGGTGAACCTGTCAGAGGGACAGTGCTGACATTTATTAGACCACCTGCCATAAAAACAAGAAGATACTTATTTTAGAACTCTTTCAAAAAATTGTTTAAAACTAAAAAATATATTATCATTTATGAGGCAAATTAACCAAATTCACGTTTTTATACTCAAATTTGAGAGTCAGAAATTAGTCAGGGATTATGTTTAACCACTAAAATGGATTTTTCTGTTCAGGAATCCCAATAAATTATTGTAATCTGGCTTCTCGATCAATAGAGTTTTTCCTGCTTTTTACAGTAAAATAATAATTATATGTTAGCATTAGAATATAATTTGGATTACACAGACTGCACATACTGCTGTGGCGTAACCCTTACACTGGTCTAATGCATTTGTTAAGCAGTGTGGTTATCCCACATTGCCATTTTTATTACGAGATTAGTTGCATTCACTCACTTCAGAGGATGAGCCACAGGATGTGCGACCATGGTGTTGTCATCTGCACTGACCCTCCACGTAGCAGGAGCCAAACCACTGAAACCATTATTACCCTTAATAGGCTGCCGTAAAGCATCTGTAATTGGTAAATGTATGTGTTCTGGCTCGCGGGTTGATGAGCATTCTGTACACAGGGATTCCAGATGACCCAGCTTTCCGTTAGCACTTGAATGCAGCTTCCCTTTCTTTTTGACATTTGTGTGATTTGCAAAGTTTAATTAAAAAAAAAAACAAATGTAGCCAAACGATGAGAGTTTAATGAGGTTTTTGAGGTATTTGTTAAATAGTTTTATTTGGAACACACATCGCTCAAAATTAACGACAAATCATTGTACACATTTGAAAATCTAATTTTGCAATTGTGGCTCATATCATATACACATTTGTGAGCCTTTGAGACTAGTCTCACACCATAAATAAGCCTCTCCCTCAGTGTTGCAGAGCTTAGATTTCTTATCATCGTCCCAGCACAAAATAATGTGAAAAGTTAGCAGCGTAATGGCTGCTCTCGCTGCTGTCTCACTAACTGACGTAGCATGCTCAATATAATGGATTGCTCACTTCAAAAAGTAATTAAGTAACTTATAGTTTGAATTGCTGAAAAAAAAATCTGTCTGCTTTGCAAAGCATTACGCTGTTTACCACGCACAGCATTCATGCGTTTGTATATTGTGTTTGTCTGATATCTCAGTTCTCCAGGTAAATCAGAGTAGAGGCCTCGATTGCTGTTCTGCATTAACTGCAGTAATCAGCTAATGGCCAACTTTGTCACAAACCACAGGGCTCTTCACGGCTGTGTTACACTCACCGTTATCCTTATATTGTTAATGACAGCACATGTGGGCCCGGGTTTCTAAGTGACTCCTGGTAGTATGCCTTCTAATTCAGTAATTGGGAGGGGGGGGGGGGGGCAACACAGAGAGGACTGACCCGTTTCTCCCTTTCTCTAATTAGCGGTATTAGACAAAGAGCCCTGGGAAAAGACAGATTGCCTCCCATCTCGAGTGTGAGATCACTCATGTTGAAGTGGCTCTCTGAGCAAACTCAGAGCAATGTGCCAGCATGAGAACTAAAGCTGGGCGCCCAACACACCTCCTGTGGCTCCAGCAGGGGGAGGGCAGTCCCTCTGAAGACAGATCGACTTCAGAGCTGGGATGGACGGGAAATGCAACTATTTATCAGAAACCTGTTTGTCTGGGTAAATGACCTGCTGCTTTAATAAATGAAAGGAATTACGTAATGAAAACAGTGTTTTTTTAAATCAATTTAATTAATCTAATAATGTAATTAGATTATATTCAATCATTTAGGTGTCGTTTTGGCCGACCGTGCACCTCTCAGTCTTTCTAACCTCACGCAGGTGAAGCGGCTGCTGCTGCCGAGCTAAAGATGGACAAATGCTGGTTTTTCGCACCATTTTAATGACATGTGAGAACAGAAGCTCAGAGATTATACAGAGGCAGATGTGACCGTTTGAAAAGACGACACTTTCTGGAGAAAGAAACTGTGTGATTTCTTTTATTCCAAGCGTTTTGTCTGCCTGTTGTTCAGGTGAATAGTGCAGCGAGTACCAGCTCCACCTGAGAAGTATCAGCACTAAGTGGTCCATGTTCCCTTGCTAGCTCATTACCCTTTTCTGGTTAATGCTCACAGGCAGTGTACAGTGAGTTTATTACTAAAATGTGCAGAAAAAGTGCTATGAGACTGAATAACAGCGAATATTAGCTGCCTTTCATTTGCTCCCTGTTAAATCTAGAATTTAAATCCTTTTCCTTACATAAAATGATCGAGTTTCATTACATCTTGAAAACCTCGTTATGCCATGCAGCCCTAATTGGTGGCATTGTTGTAAAGCAGCAACATACCTTGAACCACAAGTGTTTCTGTTATTGTTGTCAGACAATATGATGAAAATGAAATACTGATTTTAACATGGCCCATACGCCCCAGTCCGTGAGGTCTTCAACTCCTACCTCGGGCAGAACTTTGACAGCATTCCAAAGGACGATGAGGACATTGAGTCCGAATGGACCGTGTTCCACACCTCCATTGTAGAGACTGCTGCATGGAGCTGCAGTCGCAAGGTGGTTGGTGCCTGTTTGGTGGTAATCCCCAACCAGATGGAGGACACCGGAGGTGAAGGGAGCCATCAAGCGAGGAGTCATATCGGGCTTGGTTGACTTGTGGGCTTTGGAGGCAGCTGATAGGTACCTGCAGGTCAAGCAGAATGCAGCTCGGGGAGTAGCTGAAGCAAAAACTTTGGTGTGGGAAGAGTTTGTTGAGGCCATGGAAAAACACTTTTGGACCGCAGAGCGATTCTGGAAAACCATTAGACGACTCCGGGGGGGGGGGGGCGGGGTTCTGTTCCCACAGTGTATATGGCAGGGGGGAC
>VUQK01007954.1:1894-11950 GCA_015106715.1 Bujurquina vittata | reverse complement strand
GTAGAGGAAGCAGAGTCTGGGAACAACAGGGATGACTTGCTCATCACTGGGGGGGTCGAGTCACTGAGGTAGCGAAGCAGCCCGGAGCCAGGGAGCTTGTATGCATGCCCCAACATTGTCAGTCATGCATACAGGCATGACTCGGGGCCGTGAAAACTACTCAGTACTATTTTTGTTGCTGCAATGAAATTTCAGCAAAAATGGACTACAGTAGCTCACTGCATCTTTTTTCCCTTTGATTGTCACAGTCTTTGAATTCAGCCCTCTGTGGCTTGATTCTTTTAATTCCAATCAAACGATGTAGCATCCTTTTGTTCCTAACGCATTACAGTGTAGCTATCAAGCATGATTTTTTTTTCCTGTCGAGACCTGATGCCTTCAGTGTTTCTTTAATGTTTCTGAGCAGTGTACATCCTCTCCCAAGTCTTGTGTCCGAGTATCAGCAATATAATTTACAGTTAATCTAAGGACAAGGACTCCTCTAAAGGTGATCTCCATCCATCACACAAATGCACTCAAACCAAATCCTGTCATTATCTCCACAAACAAACCTAATCTGAGCTAAGTCTGGATAAAATGATGATGAGGTAAGCTGAAATCACTGATGGGCGAAGAGTGGAATATTTCTTTGTGATGAGCCACATCTCCCATGCAGAAATACAATGATTAAAATAAAAACTTGGAGTTGCACTTTTCTCCCCCCCGTTGATCTCATTTTGAAAAGTGCTGAAGATGAAGCCTGGGGGCCGGGGTTGTCACTGCAGCCCATACATACCAATAACACTGATCCCTGAGCAGGGCCTATAAGAATGCTGAGAAGGCCATATGCACATTTTTTAACATTTCTGCTAAGGAAAGTGTGCTATATTCTAACATAAAGTAATCTCAGAGCAGTTTTGATGAGCTTGGTGATATTTGGCATGAGGGAGCCATTCTGTGTCCTTCAGCTTTGAACAGGAACCAGAGAAAAAGCCCTTTAGAAGTATCAGGATATCTTTCTGTACTGCATCGCATGTGTGAGCAGCTGTTAATATTTCATCATGATGTAGTATCCACATTTGCTTCACGATGCAATATTTAACACGTGCACTGTATTATGAACACGTCTGTTTTACTGCATACACAGTTCACAGAACATTTATCATTATCATTTTAATTTCAGTTGGTATTGTGATGCACCCTCTTGTGATTTCCCTCTATTAGAGTAATCTAGCAGCTTACAGACATGACAATAGGTCTTTTTCACATTGTTTTGACATGTCACAGCAAGAAGAGCACAGGGGTAAATATTAAAATGAATGGAGGCTGCATTCCGTTTACCTGCTTTAGTTTCAGAATCCAAAGACTCCAGAATTATTGCATCACAAGAAGAACTTACAATATGTCAATTACATATTTATATATAATATATTTATATGTATATATTTCTTGCACAAGGATGCTTTGGCATGTAGGCTGAAGCAGACAGGAATCAAACCACCAACTGTTTGCTTAGCAGATCTCCTGCTCCGCTGCCCGAGCCACAGTCATGGCCATGGAGATCGCCCCTAACCCCTTTGTGGGTAAAAGGCTCATCCCTATCATTTACCAATACAGAAAATTCCTGCCCTGGAAAAGGTGCCATTCATTTGGATCGTTATTGTAACAATGTGGATTTCAATAAAGCAGGAACATGAGTTAACTACAACACTTCCAAGCCTGTCCACTGTCCTTGAAGGGCAATCCTTCAAGGACCAACTAACCAATATGTCATCCTATGAACTACTGTAAATGTCTGAGGTTCATGAACCTCTTTTCACTGTATCTCAACACTGGAAAGCCTTAAGCAGGCGAGGGTGTAGGTGCAGAAATTCAGTGAGAATGGTGATGAGAGACGAGGCAGTCGTGTGTACACTAAATTCAAGATTTCACTTATTCAGCTCGTTTTTTCAGCACTTTAACCCCACTGGGTTTAACCTCATATTCTCCCCCTTTTCCTTTAGATAAAGTCAAGTGGGAGTCACGGATTTTGCCAGCCTTATATCCCCAGGCATCATATCACAATGGTGATATTAGCTTTCTGCAACAGTTCTCAGGTCATTTTTACTTCCTTTATAGATTTTATACTATCATGGAGTCGTTGTTCTTCAGCTTTTGAAGACAGATGACAAAAAGTTAAATGTAACGAAAAGGTTGAGCTGTATTCAAAAAATCATTTAGTATATTTGAGTGTTTAAAAAACAACATTGAATGTGCACACAACAGATGTTGTGTGATGAATTCTTTATATTACACCAATCAGCTACAACCAAAAAACGAGGATGCAGTACTCTGCTGTGGAAACTTTGGTCTTGGCATTGATGTGGATGTCACCCAGAGAGCAAACAGATTCCAGGGCTGAAGGGAATGCACAAGTGCTGAAAACTGCAGTTCCTCTAGTGGCCACTTGAGGCTGGCAGCAAAAGTGAGCCAATCCAGTAGACTCTGTTAAGATGTAACACTGGTGAGTTACTTCTATTCCACTATCTCAGTCACTGAACACACCTTTGTTAGTTTGTGTATGAAGCTCGATGTGACTTAGCACTCCACCCTCTCTTCCAAGTAACCCGGCTTCCAAAAACACAACATGGTGGCAGCCAAAACTGAAATCTTTAGGCTTTAAAAACCAATGGGTGATGTCACCCTGGCTACATCTGCACACATTCTACAGCAATGGCACTTCCCTCTGGCAGGATAACGCCCCCACAACACTGCCTTTCTTCAAAATGGTTTGACCCACAGCAACATGAACACTAACCTCCCCAAATTGCAATCTCATTGAGCACCTATGAGATGTTCTGAAAAAAGTCAGATCCACAGAGGTCCCACCCCACAAATGATTGTCAGTGTTCTGTTGCCATGCATCACTGGGTATCTCCAGGCAGAACTATGCTAACTACACACACAATATTAGGCAGGTTATTTTAAATGTCGTGACTTATCTGTGTACATTCTGATGTGCAGTGCAAAGACGCTGAGGGCTGCAGCCCACCCCATCATGGCATTGTTTCCCCATAAGAGGCAGTGTCAGCAAGCACACACCTTACATGGGCTCATAATGAGGGTCACGCTGAGGGACTCACTGACTGTGTTTGTAACATGTGGGCAAATGGTAGCTTCCCTGCTGAGACTACAAACACCCACATATGTCTACACACACACAATGCACAAATATACTGTATTTATATTATGTGTATTAAATACTTACAACTGTTAAACTATGTATGCATGTAAACACTGATGCACACATGCATGCAAACACACACGCTCGCAGTGATCCAAAGTCAGATGAGCACAGCTGTGGCTGTGTTTGATGTGTGCATGGCCATCCAGGCAGAAGAGGTTGTTTCCCTGCATCACTCATGGGTACACACTTTGATGTCACTGCCTCTCTGTTTCTCTTTCATTCCCTGTTTCCCTCTTCTCTTGTGTTTCCTTTTCTCTGCCGTGCTCTGAGTTTTGTGGCTCATTATCGGGACCTTCATGGATTAGTGCAGATGTTAAAATTAGAACTATCCACCTTCCCTTGTTGGAGTCACAAATTGTGTTTAATTGTTTTGTGAAGGGAAAAAGAACAGACAACTGTTAGCTTAGCTGACTAGCTTAATTAGATGTTTATTCTGTAAAGTGACATTAGCAGCAGGCTTTTTGGATTTAGTCATTTCTTTGGCACTGTGGTCAGAAAAACAAGGCACTACACTTTGTGTAGGATGTGTGCAGTACTACACATAAAATAACGTAAAAAATAAGAGGCTGTACATTAAAGGAAAACTTAAAACATAAGGGAAAGTACAGTAATGGGGTGTGCAACTGGGTAGTGTGATGTTGGGGAAAACGAACAATGATGTGACAACCGACAACAGCACAAGTTGAATCCGAGCTCAAGTTCCGACTAATTAAACTGCCCGTCACAGCACAAAGTAACCGAATTTTGTCATTAACTCTGACTTTGGGAAACAGGAAGTATAAAACCGAATGGTGGAAGTAGCCGTCTGTCATGGCAGCCTATGTACGCTCTTGCAGAAACCTGTGGCCCGTACACTTTAAATCATGTGATTATGGCCCTGAACTTATGGATGGGAACCTGGAGAACTCATCAGGATCATACAAACAATAACATGAAGCTTTTGCTAACAGCAACGGTTACAGTGTTTTCATATTGTGCTCTTCTCTGCAGGAAGATCCACGACGGTACATAAAAACATCTCCCACGTGAGCTGTGGCGCTTGAAGGAACTCCGGGTAATGAGCTGGAAAACTGCACTAATAATGTTGACCGTCGCTTGCTGGACTGATGTGAGTGTGTCACGCTCAAATAAATAATTTGTGAGGCGCAATCTCAGTTTTGTGAGTGTTTGAACCTTTCACCACTCTATATCTCACTGAGGCTATTTAATTATGTGAACCTCTAGCTAGAGAGGAGGGGAGGAGGGAAACCCAGGAGTGAACTAACAGAACTTGCTTTTCATGTTGGTGTTTGTGCAATTAGGTGAAAAAAATATGATAAGGAAACCCGAGTGCACAACGAAGCACAAGCTGAGGTGCTTGTTAGTTGTATTTAGTATCTTAATGTAATTAAATCTTCAAATGCACACAGAAATCTGGCAGTTTTTCATTAGCAGAAGCATGTTTGAATAAAAACACAGAAGCAGCCGACCTGGAAAGCAGGCTTTGGTTTGGAAAGGCAAAGCAGATCCTTGAAAGATAAAGGGAAAGACACGCATCAGTATAACAGCCTATTTGGGAAATTTATGCTCTAGTATTGCATCTGCGTTCCTCTCACTTCCATGGGAAGGGACATTTAGAAAGTGGGCTGATGAGGGCAAGCGGAGGACAAGGTCGATGCTCCCTGCTCAAGGAAAGCCCCTGCTTTGCGAAAAAAAAACTCTCAGCTGTGACCCACTTCTACACATTCATGCTCAAGCTATGATACACACAAACACACACCCACAAATGCCGTGATGCATCAGTGAAGAGGAAAACAGAGGCATCTGGAAAAGTCATCCTCTGGGAGGCATTGACATGATTTGCGGGGGCTCACTGCATCTCCCATAACTTTGAGAGTGCAGCACTCTAGTAGGCGACTTCAGTACCTTCTGAAGATGGTTTGTGGATTTCCAGGATATAACGAAAGCTCAGGTTAAATTTACTTACGGAGCACGGAAGCAAAAATCACCATGACAATGTCTAATTCATTTCCTGGTTTTAAAGTTCATTTGTGTTCAAAATGTTTGACTCAAGTGTTCCCGGTGCGGTGGAATAAAAATGATGCGTTGCTGTACATGTGAATGTGTGCATTTCATCTACAAAGGAGATTTTTTTTGGCTGAAGCAGAAAAGTAACCAAACATGAACTTTTATTAACTGTAACCGTCTGTCTCTGTTACACTTTTTTTTGCTTTGTCAAAAGCAATAACCAGCAAACTGGAACAGACTGAATGAATGAGAAAGGTCAGGACCGAGCTTCTGCTCCACTGCAGCCATGAAAACATCGATCTGCGTGACATGATGAGGAAAGTGTAGCTGTCCTCAGGATATTACAACAAACAGGAACATTTTCAGTGTCTTCCTGACTCTTTTCACCATTACTTGCTGCTCTTTCAGTTCACTGCGCATGCTGGACTTCTCTGAGAAGTCAGAAGTGAATCCAGCATGACGTTGAACCACTGAAACAAATGTTTCTGTTCACCAATGCAAGTAAAGAATTCTAATTTGGCGTCCTAATCAAAAATAATAATGTCCTTCTCTATTTTTTCAGCTTGTTTGTAAAACAGTGAAATTGAAAATAAGTGGGTAACCACAACAATCACATTTTAGGATTGAAAACATTGTGTGAATTTGTGCATACTGATGGATTAACCATTACAGAAACCTTATTTAGGTAATTACCAATACTGTTAATTTAGAGCTGAAACCTTACTTTGGGTTGTGGTCTAATACATTTGCTGGGCATTATTGTCTATTAAAAGTGTGATTCACTTTTTAATTCACTTTTAAAACTGAATTTGATGCCAATGGACTGCTCACAGCAGGGTGATGATGAAGCAGAGAGAAGGAGGCGCATGCTGTTGAGATATTTCAGTTATAAATGAAAACACAACAAATGTGATGTGTGTCGAGAGGCTATGATTGGTGGTGTTGCACCAGTAGGGAATATATTCACTACTGGTGTAACACCACCAGTTTATACATCTTCCTGTTATCCCCCAAAACCCCATCGCCATAGAGACGGTGCCTGCTCCCAGACCACCAAAAAACCAAGCCAAAGATCAGCAAGAAAAATATGTAAGCATAAAAATACACAAAAACAAACAATATAGCATCCTCAACTGCACCAAAGCAGCAATTAAATGTGGATTATTAAACATTAGGCCTCTCGCATCTAGGTTCCTGCTAGTTAATGATTTAATAATTGATCAACATATTGATTCTCATTATACCAGGATGAATATGTTAGTTTAAATGAATCAACATCCCCGAGGAGGAGGAGTAGCAGCAATCTTCCATTCCAGCTTAGTAATAATCAAAGACCCAGACAGAATTTTAATTCCTTTGAAAGCCTGACTCTTAGTCTTGTCCACCCTAACTGACTCAAAAGCCTGTTTTATTTGTCATTGTTTATCGTCCACCTGGCCCCTTACTCAGAGTTTCTGTCTGATTTAGTGCTCAGTTCAGATAAAATAATTTTAATATCCATGTAGATGCTGAAAATGACATCCTCAATACTGCAGTTAATCTATTATTAGACTCAACTGTTTCTCTCAAATGAACCCACCCACCACTTTAACACTGTAGATCTTGTGCTGACATGTGTCAAAGAAACTGAATGTTTAACACTATTTCCTTTAAACCCTCTTTTGTATAATCATTTATTAATAACATTTAAATTTACAATAGTGGATTACACAGCTGTGGGGAATAAATGTCATTACAGTAGAGGTCTTTCTGAAAGGGCTATAACTAAGTTTAAGGATATAATTCCTCTACTTTTATCTTGATGACCCATGACCCAACACAATGCAGAGCAGCTACCTAAACTTTGCTCCCACAGTGGTCAATTATCAAGTTCATACTTTTACATCCTCACTGCGTATGACTCTGGATACTGTGGCTCCTCTGAAAGAGATAGCCTCAAATTAGAAGTGCTTGGCTACCTAGTATAACTCACAAATGCGCACAGATAACCTGTAAGTTAATGTCACACACTACTCCCTAATGTACCTTTAATTTTCTTTGTTGTATTTCTGATAGAGGTGACGCCGAGTGGTCAATATCCAAATGATTTGTAATGAAATTCACAAATGTGTACTGCTGAAACACATTTGTCATTAGCAGTAACCACAAGTGCCAACAACGTACATGTGAGGATTGTAAAACTTCAACGCTGCATTACGTTACACTGTTGGCCAAATTAGCAGTGTTTCCCTTTTTTCGCTAGCTATTCCCAGTTACAATAGTATACAGTGCATTTTTCAGATTAGCCGTACTGTGATTAAGCAATCATTATCAGGGTTTGCCATATTGCATGTTATTATTTTAACCATTGCTTATACAAAAGTGTGAATTCATGCCGCTCTAAAGAGCAAGATATTTGCTTCTCCAACTGCACATCCACATCTACTCCACCCTGTTGCCCAAATTTGTATCTATGATCTTCTAATGTCAAAAAAGCTTCAAGATTTCATGGTACACACAATGTCTCACAATGTTTTACAGTGTATACTTGGAATAGCCCAAGATTCCCTGATGACGCCAGCAGCTGATTATCATAATCTGTAACTGACTGCACTTTGAAAGAACTCTTCCAATTCCTATATGGGGTGCCATTCCCCAGGCACTTCCACTACACCATCAACTCCCATTCATTACATTCTACAAAGCGGCACTTCAGTAATAATCATTTATAACCTCAACCACTGAGAGCTCTGAATATACGGCCCTGATCAAAAGCCAACACTGAACATCAAATGGGCTCATTCACTTGTAAGTCTAGCTGTAAATTAGTGAGATATTATAGCATGCCAGCGCTGGTGCCAGGGATCAGAGCAGGGACAGGATTTTAGACTAACAAGACAGTTATGGGAAGTGATGACAGCATGCTGGCAAGTGGCATTACTCCAGAGCTGCCACACTATTCATCTTCATGAGACAGCTAGCAAACAGCTGAAAGCTAAGAAAACACTGACGGGGTTAAAATGTACTATCACTCCCAAAAGTGGTTCCATGTATTCACTTAATTTCGCTTGGCATTAGCACACCATACGGAAAAGAGAAAGGCTGTATTATTCACGTCTGCTGACACGATGTGAGGATAAAGCAGCCATGCACGGTGCAAGAAACATCATCTTGTCCTTGGTGGCAAGTGTTCTGTTTCCACATTAGAGAAGCTGTCTGGGTTTTAATTTGCTGCCCAGCTCCACACTGCACCACATTAAAGCCCATGGCTCAAACTTGTAGCCCTGTGGGCAAAAAAACGAGGCATTATCAGAAATTCCTAACGAAGCACTTTCTGGAGTGAGACTCAGCAGCACGCATAGTTAAACTCAAGGGGACAGTTTCTCTTGAAAGCTCTTGTACTAGCACCGGCTCTTCCTGCAATTTGGGAAACACAGTTTTCAAAAGAAATTGGGTCATGGTAATGGCAGAAGAACATGGCATGTATAAAGGATTGGCCCCTGGAGAGAGAGAGGAGTCAAGAACAATGGTGTCCTGCGCTTCACTGCTCTGTCAGTGCTGTAACAGCAAAGTCTTGGATTGTATGAGTGCGCACTCTGCAGCGTATCGCTGTTTCTCCAGCATTCAGGTAATACCTATCTTCTCAGGGCAGCGGGTGGGCGCGACACTGCTCCGAGCTCCTTTCAGAAGCAAATAAATGGCTTCAAGTTTTTCTCAGCCTCCAATGATGGTAAAGTTCATTGCTTTTCAGCATAAACAGGGTCTTCTGGTGGCCATGTGGAAAAAAGAGAAGGCCAAGGTATTTGGAAAATGTGTCTGAAGCCTTTATTCTGCATGGCTAGTCATGACTGCAAGCCTAAAATTACACAAGAAACACAAAGAGAGAGCGATCCAAGGCACTCAGAAAACCCGTTAAAGAGCCTTTATTCTGCTCGGCTGGTCACTGAGAAATTTTTAATTCACAGTTATGACTGCGCAAGAGAAATGCTGGAGATTTTTTAGCATATTTTTGTAGTGCCTCGAATTTTTCTCCTTTACTTCATGAAAAACAAACCCGTTGTTTAATGCAGCACTGACAGACACATGATTCAGAGGTATTTTACCACAAAAAGAGCCTCTCTTTGACATTTATAAGGATACCAACACTCGATATTAGCTGAGGAAAGACTCTGTGTGCTATTTAACCCTGGCTAACACACACACTTAACTTTAAGATGAGGCTTCAAACTTTGCTTTTTGATAAGTGTATAGGTAGGGCTGGATCAGCAGTGCTTCTGCTGTCATGATCCCTGAGCTTTTCACAGTGCGCTTCAATTCTTTGGACTTTAAATTCCTTATTTCAGATGTTCTCTGGGTCTGAGTTTGCTGGTTGTTTCATTTGTATTGGAGTTTATTTTCTTTCAGGTGTTTCCTGTTAAGTTTTGCCATTTAATTACTCTCCTGACTTCCATTTTTACTTTGGTGGTTGCTCGTCTCTAGTGTCTTGCGTTTAGCTCTTCCTGTGTTGTCTTCACCTGTATCTCATTACACTGTGTCCGATCCCCCAATTATCCCTTTGTGTTTAAACAGTGCTGTCTTCCCCTCACTCTGTTGTCATCCTTTGCCTGTTTGTAAAGAATTGTGGATTTAGGTTGTAGCTGTGCCGTCTGACAGTGGCCTCAATAAAGGTTTGCTTTCTCTTTGTATCTACCTGCCTGTGAGTCTGCATTTGGGTCCTTTCGCCTGCACTTCATGACAATTATTGATCCAGGCTGCTGGCTGGTTCCCATGTTGCACCAAGTGTTTCTTCCTCACTCTGCTGCATGTCATTACATTTTTACGTGTTCGTTCCCACGCATCTGTGAATTGTTCTTTTACTACATGTG
>VUQK01007949.1:3061-14658 GCA_015106715.1 Bujurquina vittata | reverse complement strand
TTGCGGATGTTAAAACGGGGCCCAAGGAGAAAAAGAATGGGGGGGGGGGTGGGGGAACATCTGACAGATAAAGAGGTCAGTCAGTAACATGATCGGGTTAACAAAGAGCGTCTCAGAAAGGCTTCAGCCTTAAAGATGGGGAGGCTTCAGCCCTCAGTGGAAGTCTCTAAGTGCAAACAGTCCAACAGTCTGAGAGGACAGTCAGAAGAATCAGTGATTCCATCATCTGATGAACAGACTCAGAGGAATGTAAATGGACTAGCTCTTATATAGTCTTAGCACTCAAAGCGCTTATACAGCATGTTTACATTCACACAAGCACTTCCATAAGTAACTAAGCTAAGGGCTTATTGTCATTCACACTCCAACGCTTGAATCAGAGCAACTTGGGGTTCAGTATCTTGCCCAAGGATACTTTGGCATGCAGCCCGGAGCTGCAGAGCTGCTGGATGCTGATGGAGTTCAAACCCTCAGAGTGGGCTCTGAACTTGAGATCACTGCAAGGGCTCAGGAACACGGCTGAGAACCAACAGCAGAGAACCCAGCTCATCACTGCATCCACACAGGAAGCTCCGACTCCACCCGAACCAACAGAGGAACAAGATCCATAAACACCACCACCTCCTCTGAGCTCATGTCAGACAGACTGAGGCCAGGTGGTCACTGTCCCGTGGTGTGACCAATCAGAAGCTCTGATTCTGCGTCCTCCGGGTTAAAGAGGAGCAGGATCATCCAGCTGGTTATCAGCACAAAACATCAACTGAAGTCTTCAAAACTTTCACTAATCTGTCTCAGGGAAAAACTAATCCCTGAGTCCATCACCCACTGGAACATCTGGAGCTTCACGAAGCCAAAAATACCAGAACTGTCAGTTCACAGCGGCCAGTCTCCTCAGTTCAAAGACCTATAGTGTTGTTCAAAGAGCAGCTGATGCAGCTCAGTGAGAAACGTACTCCTGGAATCAAATTCAAAATGAGCAGATAGTGACTGTGTATACACATTATCATATTTATGTAGGAGAACAACTGTCACTCACCATTTGGTTGGGCACAGGTCAAAGATGTTCTCAGAGAGGTGTACCAGGACACTCAGAGCCCTGTAGAAAAGAGTTTAGCAGCTTTCCTCATCCTGATGAAGAGCCCGGATCCAGTGACTGCCAGAGACATCATTCACAGTTTGAAGAACATGAGGAACAAACAGCTCAGGAGCTTTGTGGTCTCCTACCTGAACAACATCCGCAACTCTGATGAGCCACAAACGCAATCGTGAGTAATCGTCCAGCTTTTAACCGGATAATCTAAACCTGCATTCATTCCACTGTCCAGCAGGGGGCGACTCCTCTGAAGTATGATTGGAGAGAAGTGCCGCTCAGCTGATGTCTGAGCGCAGAAAAATGTTTCCTGCTGAGAAAGAATCTGATGCAGATGTAATCATGACCGCTCTGGGATAGTTTTTCCCTTTAAAGGTTTACATGTACAATGAGCAAAGACAGTATTGGTCCAAATATGATAGAGCATGGAAAGTAAAGAAAGTTATTATTAAATATCATTTATTCTCCTTTATAAAGACTCAGGGAGTACATTGAGTTGGCCTTGAATGGCCAGCTGTCACCCACAGGCATCTTTGATGGTATGTCACGCAACTACAAAATGGCCTCCTCCTTGGGCTCAATACAGAGCAACATCATCTTCGATGGAAGGGACACCTTACCCAAGGAGATGATACTGGAGACCACTCTAAAGGTGTTTGACTACAGCCACGATATCTTTGAGGTATGATTTCAATGATGCATTTTAATCTGCAGATTAGAAATCTGTTTGTTTTACCAAAGTCCAAAGATTTAAAATCTCCCCTTCGAGGTCGGTGTTGAAGGAGCAGGATTCGAACCAACGATCGATGCTCTCTTTGGGGAACGGGGTTTCTTCCCTGAATCCATCTCCAGACTCATGTCCTTGGCACAGGACAAAGCCCCAGTCCTCAAAAGCATTTTGGACAGAATAGCCCCTCAACGAGACAGAATGAAGAGACAGGTGAAAGGATTTCTGAATATATCACATGAATAAACCTCTGAATGTTTGAAGACATGAAAATTGCAACCAGTGTGTCAGCTTTATGTCACAGCTAAAACATACACTGGTCATGTCTTCTCAGGTCCCAGAGGACTTTCTGAGAGATATTGCACATGGCGTGCAGAAGCTGATGAATGAAATGAGCTCCTCTCCGGCTCCTGAAGCTACCGCCTACATTCGGCTTCTGGGGAATGAGATAGGATACCTGAAGACCAGCGAAATAAGGAAAATGTTGGAGACTCTGTTTATGTACTACCACAGTTTCATCAGGATACTACCTGCCAAGGTCAGATATACCGTCTCCTGACTATGACTTTACAAGTTAAAATATACATTTTTTTAAGGAAGTAAAAATGGGTTGAATGATGATGTTGAAGACTTTCCCATCAGGTGACAATGTTTTTGTTCTGTTTTCTTTCTAAAAGGCCTTCTTTGAACTCACGTCTAGGATTGATAATGAAGTCTTTGCCCACTACATCTTCATGGAGAATGCTTTTGCTCTACCGACAGCCTCTGGCTTCCCTCTCAAGTTCTCACTGGCAGGTGTGTTTGCACCTGGTGCCAGAGGAGGTCTGATGCCCTCAGGAGTGGTAAGTAAGCTGCAAGTCAAATAAAATGATCATCTTACTGTGAAGTTCTGCTTTACAGCTACTCTGTATCCTTCGCCATGCAGACTGACTTCTCCTTCATGCCTTCAGTTGGACTGGAATTCATCACCCAGATGGGCGTGCACATCCCAGACTACGTGGATGCAGGGATTCAGATGCACACAAACATGTACCATGAGAGTTCCCTCAATGCTAAAGTTACAGTGGACAGAAAGCGGATCAAACTGTCCATTCCTGCTCCTAAGTCCAACACGCGACTGTTCAGCGTGAGGTCAGCGTTGTAAAAGTCTTTGTCCGTTTGATGTTCCTGTTGTTCTCGTTCACCACGCCCCTCTTTCTCTTTGAAATGCAGCCACAAACTGCTGTCCCTTTCATCCGGTCAAACGCCGATAGTGCCATGCACGATCGAGGACCAGACCAACTCAGCTGACTGCCAGCCCCTGTTCAGCGGCCTGAAACTCTGCACAATAGTGCGTGACTCCAATGCTACCTCTGCGGATGAGGTACCGTGCTCCCCCCTGGTGGGAGGAACCAGGTGAGAGACAGGTAGATTAAAACGTCTGAGTTGGATCTTTGTGATTTAACTTTGGGTCGTTAACGTGTAAATTAATCAGTGGATATTTTGGTGCTTTCTGCCACACAGTTCACAGATTAACAAACCCTGAATGAATGGGAGTTTGTTCTCTCAGGTTTGCAGTTGAAATCCAGCCTACAGGAACGGTTTCAGAGTATGCCGCCATCATCACCGATGAAACACTCAGAGAGGGGAAGAGGGGTCGTCATAGAGTGGAGACCCTGAAGCTAACCCTGAGAGCAGAAGGCAATATTATGAAATATAATGTCTGAAAGTATAACTCTTGGTTAGAGTTGTCCAAAATAAATAATCACCAGTGGTCTAGAATGAATGAATTCATAAAGATGCAGGCCATAATTATCAATGTGTGTATTCTTTTCCTGTAAATACAATGAGATGGTGCATTCCTGTTGTTTCCTGAAGCTAACCGCTAACTAAAGACTTAAATTTTTACCTTAACAGGTGACGATTCATCAGAGGCCTCAGCATCTCTGAAATACAATCGCCTTAAGAACAGCATCTCCGCTGAGGTCGTTGTTCCTGACTATGACGTGGAAGCAGGAGTCAAACTGGCTTTAACTGAGAGTGGCGCTGAGAGGAAGAAGATGAGAGGTATCACCGTTGATGTCACCAACAAGAACATCCCACAGCTGACTCTTGTTGGACGTGCCAGGTACCGTGTTTTATAAATGAGCCTTCAGTCCTTTCTGAAGATAGATGTTCCTGGAGTTTCAGCTGTGCTGAGTGGAAGGGGAAAACCCACATGTGCTTGTTTTAAATGTAGACTCAGCATGATGAAGGATGCCATGCTGCAACTCCAGATGGTCATTCCGTCTCTGAGAACTGATGCATCGGTCACTGCAAACCTAAACAAAAATGAGGATGTGATCATGGACCTGGAGACTGTCGTCCACCTCTCTGAGACATCCTACCAACAAAAAGCTTCCCTAAAATATGGTAACTGTGCCTCCCACCATCATTAAGAAGACAGGTGCACAACACGGAGTCATTCGTTTGAGGGTTTTCTGGATTTTATCTCAACAGATAACGACAAGTTTGAGGTGGAACTGAAATCGGACCTGAATTCAGAGATACAGAAAATGATACCAAATGCAGAGGATCATCGCAGGCAGCTGCAACAGCTCATTGATGATATCCTGGAGGAGAGAGTGGCAAAGACTGACATGAAACTGCGTCACATAGTCACCAAAGGAATCGAGGTATAATAAAACCATCAAGTTCAGAGTATTATGTGGCTTTGGCAGGTACTGTTTTCCTTTAAAGTGAGATGTAATGTGTCTTCATGTCACACCGAAGGCGGGATACATATGGCTGGACAAACTGACAGCACACATCCCCGCTCTTGCAAAACTGCGAAATAAGAGGAGCCTCTCCGATCTCACTCTGCCAGCACTGCCTGAAAAACTGTTTGTGCAGTTGTAAGTGTTTGAGAAGCTTACACATATAAATGGCCTTGACCTGTTTTGCAGTGCTTCAGTGTACGCCTTTTATTTTACCAGTGACAGTTTGTTCCGGTACCAGTTCAACAAGGACAAGATGGCCATCTCACTTCCTCTTCCACTGGGAGGCAAAAAGTCAGAAGAATTGAACATACCGATCGCTCTGTCCATGCCCCTCATAGATTTACCACAGATAGGTCTATATATCCCACCCAGAGTGTTTCCACTGCCACGGTTTACTATACCACCTACTTTGGATTTGTCTCTCCCCCTTCTCGGTCTTGCTGAAGCATCCACAAAGATCAACAGCAACTTCTACAGCTGGGAAGGCTCGGTCGCTGGTGGCAACAACACTGCTGATGTCCCCAGCTACACTGCACAGTTCAAGGCCGTGGCCCACTCACCTTTCAGCCTACTGTCACACAAGCTGGAAGGTAAACAACTTCTTAAAACTTCATTAAAAAGAGGCAGTTAAGACTGTGCATATAAAGGATAGCTGATTTATGAAATGATGACATCTGACGCTGGTTGAACCATGTGGTCTTCACAGACCAAATCCTGATCTTTGTTAAGACAATTACCAGATGTTATTCTAACTGTGAGGCAGCAGTGCTAACCGTAGTGCTAACCGCTGCGCCACCGTGCGGTGTGAGTTTCCTCCGGGTATTCTGGTTTCCTCCCACATTGTAGCTTCAACTACTGTGTGTGTGTGTGTGTGTATAATGTAAAATAATCACACCATATACAAATATGCCTGCACTTTTTCTCACATTTGTTTACAAAGCCAAAGAATTTTTTTTCCTAAAGAAACTGATTAATTTTTATTTAAAGATTTTTTTTCTTCATTCTAATATTGCAGTTTTTGCCGATAAAAACAGAAGGTCTATAGGAGACATTTTTTTTTTAAAAACTGTCATTAAAATGGTTCCAAGTACAATAAAATAATTTGTTAAACAAAAAACTTTTGTTGTCATTTCTTTAAGGTTCAGTCTAACGTATAATAATATATGTGAAACATGGTGATACCGCGATAACCGTGATACCACAGTGTTTTCCGAGACAATTATCATACAGGGAAAATCTCATACAGTTGCAAGCCTAGACGCGCATGTTTTCAGTGGCTTTAGAAAAACTTTAAGACTTTTCAACCATTAATATCTGTGCTACAGATTTCTTTGCGCATTTACAAATGTAATTACAGACACACAGATCAAAATACAGATCCTGATGCACACCCGTGGATTCATTTATGGACGTACAGAACTTTTGCTACAATAATAGTTCCATAATAATAGTCCCATACCCAAAGTAGAGAACACAGTTACAGGAAGGGTTTTTAGATAACAGAGCAACAATTTTGTCCTTTTTCCATCTTTGCATACTAATATGTAATTTCTCTGTGTTTTCAGGGACTGGGATGATGTCAGGAAGACCTGATGATAATATCAAGTATCTTCTAAATTGTTCCTTCAGCCACAGCCTCATTGAAACAAGCTTGAGTGTCTTAGAAACATTAAGGGTGACAAACAAACTCAATGCAAGAGCCAGTTATAAGATGGAAGCTTCCAGTCCTTTAGGCCTGCAAGCCAACCTGCACTACTCTGCTCGGGCAACTTCCACTCTAAATTCAGATGAAGTCTCAGGAGATGGCACTCTCAATGGACTACTCAAAATCAGTTCATTCCAGGCCAACACAACCTACGTTCAAAGCTACAACCTACGTCCACTAGATCGAGTAGGAAGAGGAGAATCCACCCTGCAGTTTGACTCACCGGTCCTGCAAGTTCACAACATGATCCGTGGAGTCTATGCAAACTCTGAGTTAAACATTATGTCCAAAACGAGTGCCCAGAAGGACATGCTGCAGCATGTAGCAGAGCTCAGATATAAAGATACACAGCTTACTCTAAAGTGCAGCACCTTTGCCAAAGTCATGGGTGAATCTTTAAATAACCAAGTTGAGTTTGGAATATCTGGCCAAATGGCCCTTCTCAGAATTGAATCTCAGGCATATGATGACAAAAAGAGGGTGTACTCCCTCATATCAGGATTGCTGGATTCAAATGGGCTTGAGGTAAACTCAGAGGCTTCCCTCACCTTTGAAACAGGGCGTGCATGGCATAAGGCTTCGGTAACAGCTGGTAGAAATGGTCTAATCACAAGTGGAACAAACAGCCTTCAGTGCAGCCCTGTGGTCATTGAGAATATCTTCATCTGTGCAATAGACAGGGGGGGAGCATCTCTGTCCTCCACTACCAAAGCGATGGGCGAGGAGGTAGGCAGAGGAGAGCTGAAAATCGAGAGCAAAATTACCACTGCTGAAGCCTCTCTTTATGGCAACCTCAAGGGACATGTGTATGATGCAACTACTGGAAGCAGCGTAAATATTCAACTGAACAGAAGAGCTCTGACTTTTACTGGAACCACTAAGGGAACACTAAGACAGATGAAAACACAAAACAGCCACACACTGACCCTCACTCTGTGGACTCTTAGCCTTCGCTCGAAGTCAGACAACTTTATCTGTGAAGACGTTTACTACAAGCATAACACCAAAGTTGATATGAAGCCATTTGTTATGCGATTCAATATGACAAATGACCTCAGATTTTATGACATCACTTTGAACACTGAGGGTCACGCGATGCTCGAGCCAGTTAAGATGGATCTCAGTGGAAGCATGAATGGAGCTTACAGAGAAAAACACAACATCAAACATACCTATGAACTCACCTATGCCTCACCAGTGTCTGGTACAATGAAGTACAGTACATCTGGAAATGTGATGGATGCCCGACTAAGTCACAGCTGTGAGCTTGAATTTGCTGGACTTTCTTCAACATTGAACTGTAAGGCACAGTTAAAGTCTGAAGCTGTACGCTTCAACAGCTCCGTTCGCACCTTGGCACTGCCTTTCAGCCTCAACGTGGATGCTGGTTTCAACGGCGAGGGAGAAATTAAACTACGTGGGATCCACGCTGGACACATGTACAACCAGCTGCTACTTAAAGCAGAGCCCCTAGCACTTTCATTTGCACATAACAGTGGAATGTCAACAACTCATAAGCTTCCAAGCGGGGCGTCCTCCATTAGTTTAAAGAACAAACTTGAAGGTTTACTAACGCCAAGCGATCAATTTTTAACTTGGGAAGTGGACTCTAAAATGAACAACCATGCTTACAACCAGGAAATCAGTATTTCCAACAGTCCTGTAAGTTCTGAACTTGCGATTTCGGCAATAATGTTAGATGATGTTCTGAATTTACAAGAAATGACAAAATTCAACGTGTCTGGTGTCCTGCAGTATGACAAGAACAGTGACTGTCATATCATCAAGATGCCCTTCATTGAGAGCTTTCCTGCAGCTTTTGAGCAGCTCAAAAACACAGTAGTACAAACCCTCGATTCACTGCAACAGGCCATCCACGATCTACACATCAATCAGTTCATCAGTGACTTTAGAGAGAAGCTAGAAGAGCTACCAATGCAAGTGAGTAACGTCATGCGAGAACTAGACTTGGAGAACAAAGTGAATAAAGTGAAAGCAAAAATAGATGATTGGATCAATGCTTCTGGTATTACAATGAAAGACTTAGAGCTTGCTGTAAACAAAGTGAGAAATAATTTGGAAGCTACAGTGATGGACATCATCACCAAAACCCAAGACCTGATTTTTACAGTGGAAGAGTACATCAAGGACGGGCACCTTGAAGTCCAGATAACAAATGTTCTTTCTAATGCTGGAAATCATATGTGGGGCTTTGATAACAAATATAAAATTAAGCAGTCACTTGTCAAAGTCCTTGATATTGTTGAGGACATCATCAAACAGATTAATTTTCAGAAGCTCAAGATAAGCAGTGCTGCATTCCTGCGAGACCTGGACTCAAAATATGAAATCTTGGAGACGATCAAAGCCAAACTACTAGAAATTAAACAAGTCATTCAGGATTTTAATGTCAAACTAATTTTTGAAGATCTGGAGGAATATCTTCTCTCAGTTGACTGGGCTACATATGTTGAGCAGTTGTCATATAACGTCCCCTCCTCAGAGATAGCGAAAGTGATGGAGTCTATGCGTGACGTTATTGTCAACTGGATTGATGAATATGAAATCCCCATCAAATTCAATGAAGTATACTTCTATATCCGGGATCTTATTTTAAAATATGAGCTTGATGATATAGTCAAACAGTTAATGGATCAGGTGGTGATTCTGGTTGAGCAATTTAAAATTGAAAAGACTGTGCAGTCATTAGTAGACGCTGTGAAATCTGTCAAATTTGAACATATTTATGATAAAATGATGGAATTTCTGTCCAGTGTGACAAAGCAGCTCAGAGCAATTGACTTCAAGAAAAGCATTGATGACCTTAATGAATATATTTCTTTGACTCTCGAATCAATGAAGAACCTTCGGTACAGTGCATTCGTTGACGAGACTAACGAGAAGATTGCCAAACTAATGGACGACATCAACGAGCAGATTAAAACATATGAGCTGGTGAAAAAAATTGAAGCTCTTAGGGACTTTTTCAGAGAGATCCAAACCTCTTTTTTTATGTATTTGGATGAGCTCAAAAACACAAAAGTGGCTGATGCTCTGAAGAAACTGAAAAATGTGATTGATACTACATTTTACAATGACATCAAACTTAAAGCGCAGGATATCCTCGAGGATGCACGGGAGAGGATTCTTGACATGGATATTAGAGGTGAAATGTATTTATACCTCGAAAGAGTGAGTGAGTCCTACAAAAATATTATTGAATTAGTTTCTGCGAAGTTTAACCAAGTAATGGAGCAGATTGTAAAAACAGCAAAGGACAATGAGATCATTAACCAGACAAAGCAAGTTGTAGATGAACTTCTGAGCATACTGAAAAGAGGTGAATTTGAAGTTCCTACTTTTAGTGTACCTCTCACAGACCTTGTTATTCCAGCATTTACAATTGACCTGAAGAATCTGCAGGATATCAGCATCCCGGTTAAAATTTCACTCCCTCAATTCACCATCCTCAACTCGTACACCATCCCTGGCTTTACTATAGACATTGATGAGATAAAAGCAAAGATAATTGCTTTAATAGATGAAATCAGAGACTTTGAAATCCAAGCACCTGACCCAGAGGAAATCTTTGGTGATTTGAAAGTTCTCTACCTGCCTAAACTACCCGATCTCACCTTCCCAGAAATAACTCTTTCAGAAATAAAATTCCCGGCAATCAACATTCCCAAGTTAGAATTGAAGGGCTTTGAAGTCTTAACACCTTCAATTCCAGAGATCAGATATCCCAGGATTCCCAGCGACATTTGTATCCCACGTTTTGGAAAACTCCATGGGGAATTTAGAGTGTACTCACCACACACTACCCTTGTTACAACAGGGAAAATTGAGAACTCAGCATCCACACTGAAAACCCCCCAGTTTACAGCCACTGTTGCTTCTCATGCCAAATCCCGCTTCAAGCCACTGGAATACACGTTTGAAGCCACGGCTCAGCTGGAGGCTCCCAGAATGAAGAAGCTGCGATTCACAGAAACGTTGAAGGCGTCACATATGGCCTTTTCTATTGAACACGAAGGATCTCTGACACTCACCGGCACCTCTGTTGAGGCTTCTGCCGAGACTATAGCCAAAGCCACAACCCAAATGTACACTGCAGACTTGGTCAATAAAATGGACCTTACAATAAAGAGTGGAATCCATGCAGCCATAGACACAACCTACAACCACAGCTTAGACATCCCATCACTTGAAAGTTTAAGTCAGACAACAGTGAAACACAATCTAGCAGCCACTGTAGAATCTGGCAAAATTACCGTGACTGGTGAGACTACAGGAAATGCAAAGTGGTCGGTTCACGACTACTCTGATGAAGGCACACACAGAAGCGAAATGGAGTTTGATCTAAATTTCAGCACTGCAAAGTTAACATTGATAGGAGAAACTGACAGCAAGGCCGTAAAAGCGAAGCAAACACTGACAGCTGAATCTGAGATCTTATACCGGATCAGCATTGGAGCAACGTGTGAAACCATTCTGCCATCTGTGAAGAAGAGTGTTTTGGTTTTAGATGGAATGGCTGATATCGGGGACCTGAAAGTTGCACTCACAGCCTTTCACAATGCTGAATTGACCGAAAGCCTGCCTGGATCCATGTCCAACTCACTGGAGCTCATGGTTCATCCATTTGAGGTGGTCTTTGATGTTAAGAATAAAGTGAACTCAAAGATTTTCTTCCCCCTAAAACTGACTGGAAAAGTGGATCTGCAGCATGATTGCGGTGTTGTATTAAACTCTGAGAAACAGCAGGCATCCTACTTTGCTTTGGCAAGATTTAATCAATACAAGTACAGTCACAACATCACAGTGGAAAACAATGAAATGGACATCTTCTTGCACTCTTCAGCTAACGGGGAGGCCAACCTGGAATTTTTGAGGATTCCGCTCTCTATCCCAGAGATAACCATACCTTATTTCCAAATTAAAATCCCTGAGGTCACAGAATTTCCTCTGTGGGAAAAAGCTGGATTTCAAACTTTGCTTAGCATTCCTCAACAGTCATTTGACATGAACCTGAAACTTCACTACTACAAGAACCCTGATACCCACAGCTTTGAATTATACCTTGAACCAATCTACGATACAATCAGTAACAAAGCCACTATCCTCCAGGCTCAGTTTGATGAGTTTTGGGACAAAATAGTTGCATTTTTAAAAGATTCATACAACAAAGCAAGGTCACAGTACCTCAAACACAAAATTGACATATCTAGTCTGTCACCTCGGATCTTCAGAGTCCCTGGATATAAAATACCAATCCTGGATATACAGGTTTCATCTTTCAGAGCTGAGATGCCGGCCTTTAGCTATTTAATTCCC
>VUQK01007938.1:22162-32823 GCA_015106715.1 Bujurquina vittata | reverse complement strand
GATGTCCAGATATCTGAAAAAAGCTGCACTGATTATTTTTTTTTGGGGGGGAGTGCTTTCTGCCTCTCTACAGAACAAACAGCCTGTTCTGTGTAGGTTGTTTTTGAGCAACATTGCATGTTTGAATTAGTCAAGGAAATAACATTGCCATCATGTGAGTGCTGAGTGGCATGATTATTGTGATGCTGTTGTGTTGTTGTTAAGGACACATTGTTGCTGCATTGTGAGCATACAGCTCATCCACCTAAGTGAGCCTGTGTGACTTTTGCATGTGTTCCCTGTAATTTGTGAGACTGATACACATGTCCTGCGTACGCATGTTCTCTAACTGTGAAAGTGATGAGTAACCTCAGCAGTGATGATTTCATAAAGACCAAGACTGTCTTTTGTCCCCAGAAATGAAGACCTTAAAGAGATGCTGGAGAGCAACAAGGAGTCGCTTAAACTGGAGGCCATGAAGAGGATTGTAGGGGTGAGTGCATCATGGGAATCTACTGGGAAAAAAAAATTTAATAATAATATTTTGTATTTGTTCTCTTTGCTGCTGAATTTAGAATTGGTAATAAAATTGTTTATTTTTATTTCTTTTTTTCTTTTTTCTTTCAGCTCATTGCCAAGGGCAAAAGTGCTTCAGAGTTGTTTCCTGCTGTGGTGAAGAATGTCGCGAGTAAAAACATTGAGGTATATGACACTATTGAGAAATGACTCACAGAAAAGTGTCATTGCTGCTTGATTCGTTTTAATGGAGCTCGCTGTTGTGATTCATTTCATTCTCATGTGACACAACACGTGGCTTCCCAAAGCGTGACGTCCAAGAAGGAACTTCTTCATACAGAAAAATCGTTTCATCATTTAGATCAAGTCCACTTTTCCTCGGTTAAGATTGTTTGCATCTACTTGAACGTTTTAAGTTGATGTTTCTAGAGAAAGTAAAGCAGGCATATGGGGAAAAGGCCACACACTGTTTAACACTTTGTCGAACAGACACACACAGTAAGAACAAAGTCTCTGTTATGGAAATAAATACCTAATCATATTCTCCACTCTTTATTGGTGAGAGAGATGTCCTTATGCTGTACATTTTGTTTTTTTTGGCATGCTAGCAAAGACATAATGACCTCTGTGGCTTGCACTATAAAGCAAGACAAAACAATAGCATCATTATGCAGCACTAATTAAAATTAGATTATTAGAGTGTTTCTCAGTATTGACTCATAAATTGGTGCAACAGCAGCATAAAGATTCTGCAAGCTACTGTGAACCTGCATCAACATGCCACCGAATCCTGTGAGCCTTGGAAAACTTGTGCACAGCTTATTCCAGCGAATGACCAAATATTAAGCACCAGCTCAAGAGGAGCTCCCATGCCCAGAGCCTGTGAATATTGATTAGGAGGAGCAGAATAATCAGGTAGCATGAGGGGCAGCATGTAAGCGGGGGGGGGGGGGTGGGGGTGGGGGGGCCTCCGGCCAGGCACTGTGTGCGAGGCATGCAGCCGAAGCAACTCATGGCAGGGGTAGGGGAGCAGGTGGGTAGATGTAATTGGGGGAAGAGAGCTCAGAGGCACATCTTCTCTCTCCTGCCTCATACACACCAGCTGCTAAAGTGGTGTGAGGTCTTGGTCCGTGCTTTCTCTCTCTTCTCAGTTTCTGCTCACCTACAGTACATCTTGCTAAAAATGGCCTCTTATTTTGCTCCTGCTGCCATGCCTTTTCTTCACGTCATCCTGAGCTGCCCACGAGTCCCACAATTAGGGCACAAGAACCTGCAGTTTATTGATAGTGGCGTATGATTTCATATTGGCGCTCTTTGTTTTGTTTACTGAATTCTTACACTGAAATAAAAATAAAATTCCATTTGAGGCAGAGCAAGTTTCACCTGTACTGCCCTTAACTGCCAACTTAGCAGTTCAAAATGAAGTCCGTTGCATACTTTGTGGTCACCCAAACCTGATCCATGCGGGCAGATGGGCTGTGTCTGCTTTTTTATAGTGAGTAATGCCATTACTTCCAGCAGTAATGGCTGCAATGATGATTGAGAACTGTGGTGTGATGCCACAGGTCAATACTCGTTGCATTAGAAAGCATGGTGCTGATTACTAGCTAAAGCGCTTGGTGATTGTACCTAAAATGGAACCTTAGTCCTGATTTCCAGCTTGAATCAGATTATAAATTAAAAATAGTTCCTTTGGTAAATCATTTTTAATAACCCTTTCCTTCCGGTTGCATTGTCTCCAACTGCAGCTTTATAGGAAAAAATTAGGTCCGTCTATTCTTCGCTTTCTGAATAGGTAATGTGAATCAGCAGGCAAGCAACCTTTGACCTCTGGTTAAACTTCTCAGAATCGAGGACAAATATTATCTCAGGCTTTCCGGTGAGTGAAGAGTAGGTGTGGAAGCCAAAGCATAAGACTGTGGAGGCAAATATATAATGCTGCTCCTCTACCTGAAACAACCCTCTACTGAGATTGCAGATTTTGAAACTAAGACACACACACACACACACCCCTTGAAATAATAAACTCAGATTTTCCCCATAGAAAAAACAATATTAAGGAAGAGAGCCCCTTGTATTGTGCATGTTATGCTTTCTTTTTTCTTTTTTTTTGTAGCCTGCAGTCAGTAAAAACAAGCAGCAAATCCTCACATAAACCTGCTTAAATTTTCCAACACAGCTGTTTTCTAGATTGTGTCCATCTTTACTGCAGTGATTTTACTTTTATAGTGGTTTCATTTTATTGCTGTTTTGATGTTGTTGTTCTTTGCAGCTTAAGAAGCTCGTGTATGTGTACCTGGTCAGGTATGCAGAGGAGCAGCAGGACTTGGCATTGCTGTCCATTAGTACATTCCAGCGGGCCCTTAAGGTAACATTCATTTTTCCTGGATGTGGATAGATGCATTAATAATCAGGAGATGATAAACATGCTATACCTCTTGCTGAGAGGCATTGTTTTTGTTGTAGTAAATTGTCTCCTCCATTGTGATGGTTTCCCACACTGGCACTTTGTTCCTGTGGCAGGACCCAAATCAGTTCATCCGGGCTAGTGCACTGAGGGTTTTGTCCAGTATCCGTGTCCCCATTATTGTCCCCATTATGATGTTGGCCATCAAGGAGGCTGCAGCTGACCTGTCCCCATATGTGAGGAAGACTTCAGCACATGCTATCCAAAAGCTGTACAGGTAAGGACATCAGTGGATGAAACCGCTGCATTTGTAAGCTTCACTGGCTCGTCTTACTACCTCATTCCTGAACAGTGAACTGAGCAGTTAATATAGTGAAGGTTAGGTAATGTTGGTATAAGGGGCTTTGCCCTGCTTTTATCTTTCTCTGAGTAGAAGGTGCATGTTTGATGCTGGCTCATGGTTCTCTACAGAGCCAGGCACAGTTTTCTGTGATGTTTTCAGTTTCCTGAAATTCCTTGATGCTCTATGTACTGTGGACCTGTTATGCTTTTCCTTATTTTCTATCATATATTGGGTTGCAGTGACAGATGCTCATATTAAACATGGCAGAAGTTTGAAGTAATGCAGTCAGTTCCTGTGAGCCAGATTCAGACTGCTCTATACGCTCTCTTTCACACTTTTATACACTTGGTTCTTTGATATCATAGGGAACAGATGTTCCTAATATGGTCATTGCAGGCACAACACTCTACAGCAGCTTAACCATGCACTGTTAAAACTTTGTTTGCAAAGGGCTGCCAATCACAGGAAAGCTGGTTTAGAGGTAGGGTTGCCTAAAAGTATCAACTTGTTTCAGACTGAGGGTAAACTGAGGGACATGCCAAACTCCAGTGTAATTAAGGATTATATTGAAATTGCAAAACACTCAAGAAAAATTAAATAATAGCCCCTTTAAACAGTGGCACAATGGAATAAGAAAATGTTTTGGGCCAAATGATTTAACCAATTATGAAAATAGTTGCTGATTAATTTTGTGTCGATCTGAGTGATCGTTGTTACTGTAATCTACAGCAGCTGCACTCATCTGTTAACACATCCGCAGTGTAGCATCGTATGGTTTACATGTTAAAAAATATATGCGATGCGGATGTTTCACAATAGTCTCTAGTGAAGTAGTGACTGACTGATGCAGGGAGTGGCTTGGTTAAACACATACAGTACCACATATAGACACACTCACCCTGTGTCCAAACTTTTGACTGGTACTGTACGCAGACATTTGATCTTAACACACATCTTTGTATTCTGAGCACCCAGGAGGGACATGATTTAATTTGTTAGTCCATATGTGAATAATTGCCATTCTGTAGCTGACAATTAGTTTCCAAGCTCTCTGCTTTTTGTCCTCAGCCTGGACCCAGATCAGAAGGAGCAGCTGATCGAAGTGATCGAGAAACTATTGAAAGACAAAAGCACGGTAAGTAGACACCGAGTACCGAAGTGCTTCACAGTACACCTCCCATGTTTTAGAATGAAGACCACCGGAGGGCGCCCCAGTCAAGCAGTTCTTCTCTTAGCTCTCCATCCCACAGCTCATTCGGCAATGCCACGGTTTGTTAACACCCACTTAAACCCACACATCTTCAGATGTTCCTTGTTAAGTGTCCATTTGGAAGGAATTTTCGCACTGATGCTAGTGTCAGCTTAATTTTCTCAAAGGCCAGCTTCTTTTACTTCTTTTTTTTATGCCCCCCCCAAAAACGGCCGTAAATGAGTTGGAGTCTCAAATTCTGCATTTAGGCCGATCACAGACATAATGCAGAAGGCGCATTAGAAGTCAGCAGGCAGCACATTAATTTGGCGGGGTCACAGTGAATACTAAGGGTTCTGAAATGCCAATTTCAAATATGTAGACACTGGCTGGAGAATGCAGTGGATTGTGTTTGCATGTGCAAATCATGCACAGTTTGTTATAATTATGTATGCACAGAGTATACCTACCATTATATAAACAAAGCAACGCGGCTGAGGCCAAACGGGAATGTGGGGGGTGGGGGGGTGGCAAGCCCAGTACCAGATGCATGGCATATTTAGCCCCAGACGCTAACGAAGACAGATGACTTCTCCCTGTTGGAGCCCACATTGTGAGGCAGGGGACAGAGAGGGAGAGAGAGAGGACACTGTCATCACACAGACACACAAGCACATCAGTCGGTGATGAATGGTGAAAACCCTAAATACAGTGGAGACTGAATAGCTTACAAGGAAGGTGATGCATTGGACAATGCCATATAGAATTTACAAGTCCCACAATAATGTCCCAGATTTGAATCAGTGCTGTCAGAGGTTCTTTGGTGTGTTGAAATGTAAAGGACCACTCCTCTTCCCTTACACACAAATGTTAATGTGCTAGTCATTCCCCCCATAACTGTTTTGTGCTGCTTTAAATAACTTTCTAGGATCCTTGTTAAGTGTGACAAAATAACCCTTATGATAATGATGATGTCAGTTGTTGTATATCATCTGGATCTGTGAGGCTACAGTGATTTAACAAAGTGATGCCTGGTTTGGTTGTGTTATGAACTCAGTGGATGCACTTACTTTTATCCCTCATTTCTCATTAGGATGTCCCACATTTTTGACTGCTTTTTGTTTACAAAAGTAAACGTGTCTCACAAAATATGTGGCCTAAAAACAAAACAAATGTGCTGATCTGTTCATCCCTACTGAAATCTAAAAATTTGTAAAATTAAACAGCAGCCGGAACAGTGATTGTTGCCAAACCTTTAACCTGCATAGGCATATTAAAATTTCATAAAATTTTGATTACCTCAGCATTAGTAATGTGGACCACACAAACATTCTCTTTGCCTCACATTTATTTTATGGGGATATCCATATTACCCACTAAGCTGGGATAGCTCAGCTTTTGCTGCTTTGATGTGGTCAAGAAGCTGAGACGTCTGTCTCTCTTAAGCTGCAAAGAACCATTTTTTTAAACATCAGTTTAAAAAGCAAAGGTCTAATTGATTAAGAAAATATGGGCCACGTCCCATTTAAGTGTCAGTTTCAGAGTTAAGCTCTATGTAATGACAGGAAGTGCTAAGCCATTATGAACAGTATTAGTGCTGTGATCTCATTTTGGAGGGAGACACTGACAACTTGTTATGGCAACAGCCAGTCTTCATGTGCTGTGCTTGTCACTTGTTACTGGAAACTCCAGCCAGTATACACCAATAAAACATTAACTCCCGCTTATTTCTAACTTATCACCACTTTTGTTTTTGCATTTAGTATTTTTTAGTATTATCATGCACATACCTGCACTTTCAGAAAGCTTATTACTAGTCATAACTAATTATGGCTTAGATACAAGGGAAATACTTTATTACTTGAATATGATATATTTAATATTTAGATTTGTAGCACAGTTTTTCCATATGCATTGCTCAGCAGTTAACCGCTAATAAGTGGCTTAAAGCTGTATAACTGGTATCACAATGGTGTTAGTGGAAGAAGGAAGCATTTGGTTATCGTTCAGGCTATGGCATTGTCCAGGCCTCCTGACATTTACCTTTACAGATGTGCCTCTTTGATTAAATGGCTGTGACACATGTGGGGGGTGCTGCTTATAGGCAGGATGGTTTAACGAGAAAATGGGAAGGCTTGATGACAGAGACAACACAGGAGTTTGTGCAGCTGTTTTACCGTGATGGATCTATTATCCAGCCATTACAAGATAAATGATCGATCTCTCCCGTCCTCTCCCCCATGCACCTTCTGCAAAATTGAAATGAGAAGAGAAAGGAAGAGCAGTGGAGGGGGGAGGTGGGTGCCAGTGGGGGAACTATGATTAGGGGCTAGGTGAGATGCCCATTAATTTAAGAGAAAAAGGAGGGAGGGAGGAAGAAGAGAGCTGGGGAGAAGCGAGTGAAGGGAGGATAGGCCGACCCCACACCGGGCCATCAATCAAAAAGGCGCGCGTTGTCTCTGACGTGATGACCCAGCAAAATAGATGCAAGGAAACGGTTTGAGCCCTTCATAATTTTATAGGAAATTTATTGTTATTAGAAGAACCATTTGCTTAGTGTGATTTTTCCATTACCGGCTTGTCACGCAGGGTAGATAATATGGCCGAGGTAGGGGAGGGGGGGAGGTGTATGAACTCCATAGATTGGGGTGTCAGTTTTGTTGATGGTGCATGTAGTTTACCTTGGAGCTGTGTCTAATGGGGTAAGTTGGTAGAGAATGCACAAAGCCTTGCAGCAGGATCCACATGCTAAGGAGCGTTGCCTCTAATAGCCTCTGAGACAGGAGAAGGTCAGGAGAACACAAAAATACACACAGACACAGGCTCAAAATCCATGTTCTAATCTAGAGTAGAAAGTCTTTGGCACTGATGCTAACTGAAGGTTGCTGTAAAGCTACTCGTTTATACTAACTGCCAGAATATTGCTCTTTATTTTTTAAGAAACGACTTGTCATTCTGAATAGTTTTCATTGGAACATCATTCTGTACATTATAATGTCTGTACAAGTGGTTTAAATTCAAGTGGATTATTGTAACACTGAAATGATTGGATAGAGCTTATGTTATATTTTTCTAATGTTTTTGAGTGCTCTGGTGAGAAAATGTCAGTGTTTCTTACATTAAAGAAAAAAGACAGTGCAGCGAACTTGCAATCTCATCTTTGCAATAGTTGCTTTGAAGACAAGGAGGGGTCCTGCAACCACTCGCCGTCTTTTGCCTTCTTCAGAGCAACTTTGGTAAATCACAATGGTGATAAAATGGCAACAAGAATGAGTCCGTCTGCTATCAGTTGGCAATTACAGGGAATCTGTGATAATACGCCATCAACTGTGATACATTGGCAAAAATCACATCTGTTGGTTTTAGCTCATTTTAGTTGCATATAATAACCTTGGTGATGAGACCATTTTGAAATTGCCCCAGCAGTTTGAATTTGGCATTATAGTCTTTACAAACAAAAGTGATTTTACTGCCTTTGGGACAACATTGACATTATCAATAGCTGTCAAAATATTTTGGCTGTAAGTAAAAGAGGTATGCCAGCTATGTGCATGCATGAACTCCTGAAAACTAGCCAGGCGTGGGTGCCACCTGAGTACAATGTGAAGGGGTCAATATACACGATGACTATTAACTTATCTGCGTGTTCGCTGGCCTGTTACCTGAGTCCTCACATCAGTAAAATCAGAACATGGGATTTTATTTAGAGAGCTACCAGGTTAAATGTCTGATCCAACAGTGTCGTACATTTGCACTGTCCCCTAGACCTCCGTGCCTAGAAAAGTTCATTGCTTGTGTTTGTGTGTGTCTGTGTGCTTGTGTGTGTGAATACCGCTACTGTTGGCCTTTAACTACATTTATTGCTTGAATATACATAAAATTCCTGTGCGTCTCATCAAATATAAGTTGATACAGCTCTGTAGCATTGTAAAATGTACGTGTTTGATCCTGCAGTAATTCATCCATCCGTACAAGTAAGTGTGTGCGTGCGCTTGTGAGAGAATCTACAGACAGCAGCCAGGCACATGCACATCTCACACACTCTCACAATCAATGCAGGCTCATGACAGTGCTGATGGGTAAATGCTCTGGGTTCCCACAGGGCCACCAGGGGCCAGAAGGCTTTAATTGGGAAGACTGGATTCTGCTCCCTTTCTCTTCATCTTCACCTGCCTGTGATAATGCTGTTTGCATATTAATACACCACCATGTCACTCACTCAGCCTTGCAGTCAGTCAGCGAGGCAATAGCAGTCGGGTAGTGTGGCGATGGTGGGGGGGCCACAGCCAAATGGGTTTTTCCCTTTACAAATAAAGCGTAGTTGATTATTGGCTCTCTCAGCTGCCGCTTCCTCCTTGGCTTGCTTTCCCCATGAATTGAACATTTATGCTCGAGAAAAACACTCTTACTGATGGGTTTCTTTCAAATACACGATAGTAGAAAACTTAACGTTTTTAAGTGCAAACAATTTACTTTCAATTATCAGCTAACTACTTACAGGATGAACCGTGTATTTTAATCAAAGCTGTAAATTGCCATTGCTTTTTTTGAAAGTGCAATTATAAGAGTTTGTAACCAGGGTCACATCTGTTAACCAGTGTTTTATTTCTCTAGAGTTGGTGCATATTACGGTTTGGTCAATTTGCTTAACAAATCCCCATTAACTTGCACACTAAGAATGGAGAGAAATAAATGGGGGTAAAAATAACTAAATGGAAGAACCATTGTTCTTTGCTTCCCCTTCAATCCTTCCTGTAGCTGGTCGCTGGGAGTGTGGTCATGGCCTTCGAGGAGGTTTGCCCAGATCGCATCGATCTGATCCACAAGAACTACAGAAAACTCTGTAACCTGCTAGTGGATGTGGAGGAGTGGGGCCAGGTGGTCATCATCTCTATGCTGACCCGCTATGCCAGAACACAGTTCATCACTCCCTGGAAGGAGGTAAGGCTTGCATGGACCTAAAGCCAATGGTGAGTCAGATTCCAGAGACTCATTGTAAAAGATGTGCAGAGATACTGCGACACCACCCACTCGTTTTTGGTCTTAATAGACATTAACATTTTGACTGCTTCCATGTTTTTGGAGACAGAAATTTGACAGAAATTACTTGTCTGATAATGCTATTAAAAATTCTACAAAGTGAACAATGAGCATAAACACAGTCAAGCCGAGTCGGCTACACCTGCCTGTGTCAGCACACCTGTCTAAAGTGGCTAATGCCCTTAACTACAATTGTTATGGATGCTATAGAGCTATAGATGCAAGAACTGCTAAGCTGCAATCAATGACCAAGCAGCACCCTCTGGTGCTAAAAAAGAGCTTTTAGTTTAGATTTATGTACAAATTTTGTTTAACGCATCTCTACAGAAGCAGTTATCACAGGGGTTGCTTCTTGATTCTTGGATTTCAGTAATTGTTTCACTAAAAAAACATTTTTTCACTTAAGTGTAAGACCTTACAGTGCACCACTCAATTTTCTTCACACAAATAGGGGCCAAAATCCATTTCAACTTGAGGGCTGGACATTTTTAGCTCACAGCAATCCAGTACAAAGCATTTTTATTGGGTTAGAGGGATCCTTTTATTGAAATAGTTTTGTGCATTAGTATGATGTACTCTGCTTGTGTTTCAGGGTGCTGAGTTTGAAGAGAATAAAGCCTTCTATGACTCTGACTCTGAGGAGAAAAAAGACCCGACAGAACCAAAGCCTTACGTCATGGATCCGGATCACAGACTGCTGCTCAGGAACACCAAACCTCTGCTGCAGAGCAGGAACACTGCTGTGAGTTCCTCAAACACAGACATGTACAAAGTGACACAAGTTCAGGTTTAACCCTGGGTTTTCATGGTTACAAAGGTGGTTCACTTCTTATCGGGTTACATTGCCATGGTAACTCATGCTCCATCAATGAGAATCTGTATCTCTGATTGATTAGCATCAGTGAGAGATGCAGAGACGCAGACTGTGGTGCAGAGTCAGGCGGTATCTTCACAGTAATTTGCTAACAAACAGAGGAGGCACTTTATTCCCTGCTTTGGTTTTTCTCCTGCAGACTGCTGACTATTTTTTAAAGCCGTTTCATTGGTCTATATTTATATTCCACAAATATAGTTTAGCCTGGTCTTTAGAGATCAACCAGTGAACATTTGGCAACCAGTTGTGAGGGGAAGTCCCATGGCTAAAAAATATTTTACTCATTGTTAGCAGATGCAAAATTGTATTTATA
>VUQK01007928.1:2644-12839 GCA_015106715.1 Bujurquina vittata | reverse complement strand
CCAATGAGCGGAGAGTATGCTACACGCTGCAGTCTGCAACAACTTTAAAGATGGAGGAAAGTATCATTTTAGCCGTGTCCGACTTTCCAATATTGTATGACACTTCACGCAATGATTACAAAGATACGCACACATAGGTCCGCCATCAAATGATGATATTCACCGTGCTGTTTCCTTGTCCACAATATTGGATGAATCCAAAGTTGTTTTTTTTTGTTTGTTTGTTTGTTTTCATAGAGGAGACTTAACAGCAAGATTTCTGTCAGTTCCAGTAAAATCTTGTGACACTTCATCTTTATTATCTGACACGGACTGCTTTGAAAATGTCAAAATCCCTCCAATTTCATAACCAATCAAGTTTCTTGGAGACAAGCGATGCGAGTGACGCAAGAGCGCGATTCGCAACGCTGCCGTCGCTATCGCCTCCCGTGTGTTCGGTTTCACCCCAGTGGCGATGCGACTCATTTGTCGCTGTTGTTTGTCGCTCCCCGTGTGTCGAGCCCTTTACTTGGGCTTCCTAGAGCCTTCAACTATAAGCCCCTTTCCTGGGAAACCCGCTCCCAGTTTGATTTAGACACAGACACCCTCTCCACTTCTAAGGTTTTTCTAATCTTAGAGTTTGTTAGGAAGCCCTAAACTATCCATGTGCCACAAGGTCACATACCAGTGTTCACTTATATATCATTATTACATGTCATTAACGTTGTGTGTTCTGTTCCATAATGTGTGGTTTTTCCTCTCTGTCCTCTTTTTTTCCCCCTGTTCCTTTCTGCAAGTATGCCTTACCCCAGAGCCTCTGATCTGTGCTTTTCTTCTCTTTCTTCACTTTCCTCTAACCCCAGCTAGTCAAGGCAGACGGCCAGCCTCCTTGCAGCAAGACATTTCTTCCTGTTAAGGAGCGTTTTTTTTTTCTTCTCTCCGCTATCCCCAAGTGCTTGCTCAAAGGGAATTACTGAGTTTCAACTGAGTTTAATGGAGTTGAACATGGCGTTGATAAAATGATTTTGTTATTCTTGCATTCTCACAGGTCTCCTACTATGGCTGGGGGATTATTTGCTGTTAGCAAGGCCTACTTTGAGTATCTGGGCACATATGACATGGGCATGGATGTGTGGGGAGGAGAAAACCTGGAGCTGTCCTTCAGGGTGAGTTAGTTTTCCGTCATTCAGAGTCTGCTTAACCACCACAGCGCCACTTATCAATATTAGAGCAGAGTGCAGCTTTTTAAAAAAATGTGCAAAAGGCCGACTGTCTGACTTAGTTTGTTACCAGGTCTGCTCTTTGAAGACTAAATATCATTAAATTTAGGTTCTCATTACCGCTGGGAAAATGTTCATAGTGTGTGCGTTTGTGTGTAGTTGGTGTGAGAGAGAGACACATGTCAGTGTCAGATCACAGTCAGCCAGGTTATCTGAAACTGCACCCTGATATTGGCTGATACCTTGTTGTGATGTTGGTGTCGCTTTTCACTTGTTGGCGTCAATCAAACTGGCACAGATTTCAAGCTCTGTGCGCGTCTGTAGCAGGAGCATGCAAGATTAGGGAATGTAAATTGTGTGCGTATGATTTATAGTGTGTATTTGGTTGTGTTGTGAAGAAGAATGGGCTGCTTGCTGAGTGATATGTTATGCATGTGGAAACAAAAATGCCTCTCACTGGGACTTTTTCCCATACATAATTTATGTTTAGTGAATTGGTTTGTAGGTCTCTCCTTTTTTTTTGGAGTGCTGAAAAATATTGGTGCGGCATAAAATGCTTGCTGAATTAAGTTGGGAAGGACTATCTTGTATTAGTTCTTGCACAAGGGAAAAAGAATTTTGCGATGTATTAAGAAATCATTGATAACCATTCGTTCTTGGGTGGTGCCTGTGGCTCAGGAGGTACAGCAGGTTGTCTATCAATCAGAAGGTCAGGGGTTTGATCCCTGGCTCGTCCAACCTGCATATGTCAAACTGTCCTTGGGCAAATTGCTCCGATGCATCCATCAGAATGTGAGAGTGTATGTTAGGTTAAAAGTGCTCAAAAGTGTAGAAGAAGAAAACACTTGGGTGAATGAGGCTTCTGGGAAGTAGAAATTGAGTAGAAAGGTGTTATCTAAGGGCCATTCCATTTCTGTAAGGATTTTGATCTTTTATTTGTTCAATGGTCAAAGAGCAGACAGTTATTAAGGTAAAGAGAGAATATCAATCAAGCCCTGTTTAAATGCAATTATATGATTCACAAAAAGAGTGGGTTGAACCTTTTTCAGTAAAATTGATAAAGGGCACACAGTTGAGATTGTGATTACTTGTGAGATTGGAGTACTTGTAGCAGATGCACAAAGCAGATTGGACGGATACACATGAAGAATAATTATGGGGCCACCAGCAGCTTCCTGGAGTGGGTAGAGCTCACACCCAGTGCACCAAAGCTGGGTCCTTACACCAGCAGCTTTGGGGCTTACTGCCACCTCTCTTTTAACTATGACCTGTAATATACGGACTTAAAAATAATCTTTATAAAAATTAATCATTGTGTGTAATGTTTTATGGAAAATGGTTTGCAGTCAGTGACTGAACTGTGAACATCACCACATGCTTTGTATCGTCCCCCGCTGCTGTCTTTAGTTCTTGGGAGGCAAAAATGTGCTTTTGGAGCCAGTGCCACCTCCTCTAACTACCACAGAGCCGGTTTCAAGCACTTTGGCAGGTGTTTGTTTGTCTATGGACAGATTTTTTCAAAGCGATAATGTCACAATAGTCGTGATTTATTGCAGCCCATTTAACAAAAAACAGTAGTCAAACAGGTGTTACTATTGCAGTAATGACTGCTCTGATCTGTTTCGGCACCGATCATAATTAAGGTGATTAGTAACAGCTGCGTTTGAATACAATTTCATGTCACAATGGCTGCAGTGGAACAGAGCTATCATGCACGATGCAGTCAAAAAACTTGACAGGTGTGTGGCTGACGTCAAACATAAGGCCGAGACTGAAGATGGGGGAGGTCCATCAAGTAAAATGCACAGGAAGCGGTGGGCCAAGTGTTGGTAATCTCTCTAAACATTTCCCAGCATTGAGGTGGGTGAAGCTGGTTATGTTTTAGCCTTGGGGGTCTGTCTGTGTAGGAAGGTTGGGGGTGTGTGAGAGATAATAATTGCAAAATGTTGTTCTGGAAAAATCTGGTGTTGTGGAAACAACCTTCACAGGCACCTTGATAAATGTTTATATGTCTGCCTGTGGACAAGTATTTCCTGTTTCTCATTACTCAAATTTCACATCCTCAACTCTTCTCCACACATCTTAGTCACTCCCACCAAAGACGTGAGCTGAGGAGGCGAGGAAGGGACATGAAGCTCAAGGACTTGAGGCAACAAGTGTTTAACAAAATGATACGTCGTTGCCTTGGACCCTCATTTTAAAGCAGTGTCAGTTAAATCTAACGTGTGGCAAAGCTGCGTCGTAAATTGTTTTGTTATAGCCCAACTGGTGCTGCATTTTATGGCCTTCAGATGTAACGCTGTTCATGATTTTTTTTATTACCGGCTGGTTCTGATTAAATTTACAATAGGGCACATTTTTTTATCACACACAAGCAGTGAAGGGCAGACAGTTTGATCATCTTAAATAACCCAAACAACCATGTTTCTTTTATACATTGTAGGTAAAAATACTCCCGCAAATAAAACACTTGTGCATCCCTAATTGTAGCTCCTCCAGCAAGTCTGTCCTCCTTCCTTTCCTGTAGCAACGGAGGTGTCCTTCAACAAGGCGTACTGAGATTAATTTGCAGGTCGCAGGCAGGAGGATGAAGGACAGAGAAGACATATTAGGGAAAAGAGAGAAGAAACACAACCATGCAAGATGCAGTTGCATAAAGTGTGTGAGGCTGAACTCCAAGATGGGTGTGGTAACCCATAAGTGCTAAGTACAAGTGTAACTGCCGGGGCACACCAGTTTCAACTCTTGAGTTTTTGGACCACACACATCTGTGTTCAAAAACTAGATAAAGTTACTTGCATGAGGAATGTGTTCCCAATTAAAAGGAATTCGAGGCATCAGGTAGGAGGGATACTTACCACGTCGCTCTTTATGTTCAGCCCAATTTAAATTGCTGGTCAGCAATCATCTTTGTACTTGACCTCCTGTTCCTCACAAACACAATCCTGGAAAGTTTTGTGATTGTACCTTTTATTTACTCTTGTTTGCACATCATTGCAGATAAATTGTAGGAAGATGAAGTGCACTTGTATGATGCGTCATGTAACAATAAGCAACAAAAACTATTTTATTTGTTGTGTGTCATATCTGGCACCCTCAGGTGTGGCAGTGTGGGGGCAGCCTGGAGATTCATCCCTGCTCTCATGTGGGGCACGTGTTCCCTAAAAAAGCTCCTTACGCGCGGCCCAGCTTCCTCCAGAATACTGTTCGAGCTGCAGAGGTTTGGATGGACTCTTACAAAAAACACTTCTACAACAGGAATCCCCCGGCCAGAAAGGTAGGACACTTAAAACAAAGCAAAACAAGAAATGAAGTGTTTTAATCAGTAAGTGTGGCCGTGAAGGTGAACATTTCCTACGTCATATTTCTGTTACATGCTTGTTATTCAATAAACTATAGTTAAACTGAAGCCCTGCAGTGATGTTACAGCATCATGTTTGCACAGTAAAAAGAATAGCTTATTTTTGACGTCAGATTTAGATGATTCATATAACTGCCCTTTGTAGGTGTTGATATAAGATCACTATCTGCCTGACTGGGTTAGCTGTATGTGTTTGTGCGAAGGCGTTCGCATGTGTGTGTATATGGTACGAGTGCTGTGCTTCTCAGGTTCTGAGTATTGGGCACCATCAAAAATTCATGTATCTCAGTTTCAGCTATCTGAAAAAAAGTGCATTATTAATGTCAGGGATCTTTGATCAAACAATAAATTAGCTGGTCAGGGGAGATTGAACACAGCACTGCCAGACCAGATCATCAGCGCTGAGTCTGTAATAATGTTTCATGCAGCTATAGAGTGATGGATGTATTGATGGTTCTGATTAATCACTTCTATAGTTTCATTGAGTACATTTAATCACATTGATTTAATATTCCAATTTTTTTTTGCAGTATTCTGATAGGACAGCCATTACAGAGTATTTTCCAGTTTTATTGTTATATATTGTTTTTGATTTATTTAAAATAATCTTTTTCTGAGATTGGAAGTACAATATAGCAAAGATTCACAAAGGATTAAAAAAAAGAATAGAAATCTTTGTGTTCTTTATTGAAGAAGCTGCATTTCTACAATGTTTGTGCCAATTATATTTTTGATATCTTTGAACGCTGGATAGGCCAGAAATCTTTTGACTGAAATAGTTTGGCATGTCTGTGAGGCTGTCTTGTTCTAACCCATCCTCACATGTTTCAAAAGAACGAGGTGTGAAAGTTGTGGACCTGCTGGCATAGAGTTCACGCCTTACCAAACACAGCTATTTAAAGCATGCACAGTTGCTAATGTCCTGTGGTTTCATGAGAATCTCATTTGAATGTGGTTGCTGAGTTGTAGGAGCCGGATTCATCCGTTATATCCAGGATCTAAATATTTGCTTTAAAGGTTTGGCTGTTGGCTGTCTTGTGTACGTTATATGGACAAAAGTATTGGGCCCTGGACGCCAGTATAGTTCACTGGGTTGAGCAGGTGACCTATATATTCTAAGACTATTGCAGAAGCACGGGCTTGAATCCACCCTGCATGATGCGTGTGCTCTCTCTCCCAGCTTTCCTGCCCACCCTCAACTGTCTTAAAAAAGCCCTAAAATTACTTGAAAAAGTCACCAATATTCTGCTGAGCTCCAAACCTCCTCTGGCATTAAAATTGTGCAGCGGGAGCTTCATGGCACAGGCAAGCAGTTCCCCTAGATGTAAGGTGTAAGTGACCCAGTATTTTTGTCCATATAGTCCATAATATTTAAATGAAGGGATACTGTCATATTATGGAGGTGCATTCTTAACATTGCAGCTCCTAAATGTAAACAGCTTTTTCACCCACAACAACGACTCATTGATTGTGTGCATGCTTTACAGGAGAAATATGGGAACATTTCAGAGCGACTGCTTTTAAGGGAGAGACTGAAGTGCAACAGCTTTGAGTGGTATCTGAAGAATATCTACCCGGAACTGCATGTACCTGAGGACAGAGAGGGCTGGCACGGGGCTGTAAGTATCTGCCTTTCAGATGCCATGTCTGATATCGGTTATTGATCTCGTTATTTTGTGACTGATGCCAGATCTTGATTTATATAAGATAGCAATGCAACGGTGTCTTCATTCTTGATTCCAGGCTGAAACAATAGTGTTAGGTCAGGACATGATATGAGAACAATCCAGCTGAAAGTGAGACGGCTGAACTAAGATGAGGGCTTTGAAATCCATTTCACTGGGCTCAAGATTGTTATAATTCAGACATCTTGTGAAGTCTTTGTTTTAAAATACGTTACAGAAAATGTTGGCTTGGCTCAGTGCTGGATTTCAAATAATTATGTTTTAGCCATGGCAATGTCACCATTTTGTCTGAAGTCAAAAGAAAATTCCCTTAAAGATTTCTTCTTTAGGTTAATATCCCAAAATCCACCACTCGTCCACATTACCGCATATTTCACAGTGATAGCTGTGAAATCAAATGCTACAACAACGGCATTGCCCAAAATCTCATCTAATCTGCTGTCGTTATTGTCTAAAACCTGCACGCACACCTACAGTACAGGTACATAGTCGAAGTATGGCATTATTCAGAAAATTGACGTTTTTTCTAATGAAATTGGGAGAAGGTAAATCTTATTTCATATTGATTTAAAGGTGTGTGCTGATGTGGAAAATCAGCAAACAGCAAGGATCAATCTGTTTTTGCTTCTTGGTAATATACCATCATTTAATCCTTTAATCAGATGACTGAATCCACCGTCCTCAGAGGTGCTGTTCCCTCTGTAGCCTTAAAGTCTGAGCTGCCTGCAGAGAATAAGTGCCGGAGAAGGGAGTCCTCACAGGAATCGATGAACAGTGCCGCATTTCAGGTGTTATTGATATTTCCTGTTCTCCTCCTGCCAGGTGCGTAGCTCAGGAATACATTCAGAGTGCCTTGACTACAATGCTCCAGAGCACAGTCCCACAGGCTCCCACATCTCTCTGTTCGGCTGCCATGGCCAGGGAGGCAACCAGGTACGTCGGGCATTCATTGGTTATTCTTTCCTGACACAATCCCACTGATTTTCTTGGCCCCATCGTAGATATATCTTGAAATGTCAGGATTCCGCTAACCCCTAAAACAAGCTGCCACAGTTGATTCACAGCAGAAAAATTACTCTTTGCTGGTGTGTCCAGCATGACTTGAATGTAATGAATAGAAAACTGAATGCGGTATTGCATCCCCACACGGCTGGGGGAAGAAAAAAAGGTGCATTCGAATCACCGGTGCTTTTTATCGGATTGACTCCCAACTCCACTAATAGATGGTTTAGAAAGCAGCAGATTATTTATATTTAATGTTGGAGTCAGACAATAGGCAGAACTTCTTTCTGTGGATCTTCAACCTGGCTGTTCTCTCTGATTACCCCATTGATGCGCCGCATCAGGTGTCCTCAGTCACAAAAAGCGCCATGTGTGACTGAAAATCGATGTTTGAATGGCTTCTCGGTGAAACAAAAACCTGAGAGCCCTTCACCACCTCCCTTCCCCCTTCCCTGGCCTACATAAGAACCACGTTCCATTTAAAAGATACATGAGCCTCACTGGCAGAATGAATGGCACTGCCTAGATAAATAAGTTTGAAGCCAGAGACAGTGGACCCCGAGTAAGTCTTTCATTAGAAATAACCATAACAGGCCCCAGTGCAACTGAAAGATGTATGAGTTACAAAGAAAAGGATGGGAAAGTATGAAGATTGATTACCTGACCCGCCGCTTAACGGGTAGCCCAGGGAGCATTGCATCTTTTGTCCCACTGGGCCAGGTTGTTGAAATGACACCAGAGGGGAAGAGTTGGGTTTGTGCTCGTGTGCTTGATTGAAAGGGCCAAGGCCCTGTCTTTGCTGATGAGATCCCTCGGCGCACTCGCTGGCACACCATGCAATGCTGTTATAGCCGTGGTGCTACAGCAGAGTAAAACATCCTGTAATCCCGGTAGGGTAAAAACTGCCAACCTGCACTAATTGGCTTTCTAAACAAAAGAAAGATCTAGCAGAAGAAGGAAGAAGAAGTGGTTTTGAGCTTTTCAGTGAAATTTATGAATACAAGCTTGTGTCAAAGAAATGCATTTTAGCTGTATATACAGAACAAATGGCCAAATAGCTCTGTCTCTCTCCTGCTGCAGTACTTTGAGTACACATCTCAGAAGGAGATCCGTTTCAACTCAGTGACAGAGCTGTGCGCTCAAGTCCTTGAAGGACAGATCTCCATCGGGATGAGGCACTGCCCTCGTGATGGGGATTTGAAACCTCCCAGTATCATCTGGGAGTTCAGAAAGGTAAGGAATAATGCATGTACAACCCCCAAACTTTAGTGTATTTTCCTGTAAATTGATTCCATGCTTTCAACTTCAAACCTTTCAGGATGGGACCATCTATCATCCACACTCAGACATGTGTGTGACGGCCTACCGCACAACAGAGGGCCGCACGGACGCCCAGATGAGGAGGTGCATCCCAGCTGAAAAAGCCCAGCAGTGGAAGTTTGAGTGGTAGAGGGAGGAAGTAAGACCGTAGCAGGGAACCTTAAGTGGCCTTCTGTGACCATAGTGCAAATACTGTAGCGGACGTTTGACCCGCTGCTCACTTTTCTGTTACTCTTCAAGTCTGCACTGCAAGGGGATGGCAAGCGGGGGGGGGACTATAAGCCAATGACTCACCCAGACCAGTGCTTCTAAACCCATATGAATAGCTGCAGAGGTGAGGTCACCAGCTGAATTTAAGACTTTTGTGTTGCTTTCATCCAAGTGCCTCTAGACCAGTGTGGAGTGTCATTGTCGTCTCGTGGTCTTGCTACAACTTGAAAGCAGTGAGATGTTCATGTTGATTGTCCAGCACATGAAGCAGTGCCTTCAAAGAGATTAAAGTCAGTTTCTTTGGAAACTATTCGCAAAAAGATGTTGCACTATAGAATATTGCCTTAATGTGCAGTTAATATTATTTTTATTATGTCCTCATACTTGTTTAAAATATTTTTGTTAAAATCAGGCTGCTGGAAAATTATTTTAGGAATGTAAGGTCGGCAGCATTTTGTTCCATATGGGTTACTTCCCAACATGCTCCATCATGTGAGGGGAAGCTGCTGCAGTCACACTAGACTGAGTCTCAATTCTGTCTTTTGTCTGTGGCGCTGGTTTCGTGGCCGAATACTGTCTGAACAAGATTGGAAGTATTCGTTAAAGTGTATTTCGCCCCAGACGGTTTATTGAGTCGACACGAATGTTGTGATCTATTCTCCCTAATTGTGTAAAATTAAAAATACCCACTAAACCCATCTGTCACTTTGCTTTTGAGAAAGTGTCATCCCTAACAAACCTGTGCCAAAATGAAATGTGCCAGTACTTATCAGCTTGATTTAGAGCATTTTAATTTCTATGAAACTATAAACAACCCTGCCAGCGCACATAGGTGGGCCCCATATAGGATAAGTAAGGGCACACATTATGGGCCCCATACGGGTTTGTCCGCAGTTTCCATGGTGGCCCTACATGGATTTGCCCAGATAGATATTAAAAATGTGCTCATTCGGACCCAGATGGTCCATGCATGCCTGGGCTATGCATGGACCATGCATGGGCCTAATGTAAATCAACCATCTGGGTCCAAATGAGCACATTTTCATGGTCTTTTAATATCTATCTGGGCAAATCCATGTAGGGCCACCATGGAAACTGCGGACAAACCCATATGGGGCCCATAATGTGTGCCCTTACTTATCCTATATGGGGCCCACCTATGTGTGCTGGCAGGGAAGAAGCCTCAAAGGGTGCAGCTCTGTGCCAGTTTTCTTAAGACTCGTGTGTGTAAACTGTACTTGAAACTGCATCAGAAACACTCCTGTTATGTTTTTCCTTTTCTTTTCACTGAAGACCACATTAGTATTGCTATTGGGATCAAAATACCAAGAGATTCAGTGTGGCTGTTGGTGAAATGATTGAATACTTTTTTTTTTTTTTTTGCAATCCTTTACCCCTGAATAATGTTTGGTCTTTTT
>VUQK01007927.1:22210-40477 GCA_015106715.1 Bujurquina vittata | reverse complement strand
CCGGGCTAAGATTCCTCCGCAGTGATGTGAAAGACTCATTGCCAGTTATCGCAAATGCTTGATTCCAGTTCTTGCTGCCAAGGGTGGCAAACCAGTTATTAGGTTTAGGGGGCAGTTACTTTTTCACACAGAGCCAGGTTTTTCCCTTAATTAATAAAATCATCATTTAAAAGCTGCATTTTGTATTTACTGGGATTATCTTTATCTAATGTTAAAATTTGATGATCTGAGACATGTAAGTGTGACAAATATGGAAAAACTAAGAAAACAGAAAGGGGGCAAATACTTTTTCACAGCAGTGTATATGATTGTGTTAACAAGGATGCAAATTAGATTAGATTAACTTTATTAATCCCTTTGGGAGGGTTCCGTCAGGGAAAGAAAATAACCCTGTTTCTAATGTTCCATCTAAAATGTTAAGCCTCAGTAAATACTTGCCATACCACATGTACTCTTCCAAGTATTCTACATCTATATAAATACCTGTCATTACTGTTGAATGGGTTGGAAATCAAAATTGTACTCCATAAATGAAGGTTGCACCAACCAATGGCCCTCTTTCATAGAAACTAAACATAATTTTTCATTTAAAACTGACGCACAAACACAAGCTCTCAGTTTATCTTGTAGGAAAAGCACAGGTGACTAAAAATAATAAAATCTGTTAATTTTAAGTTTCACAAAACATCTGTGGTGAAGAAGGTGTAATCTTGGCCAAGTGTTCATCTAATCAGACAGATGTGTGTATGTATACATTTGAGGCACATTTAAGATGAATAGGTGCCTTCATCTATTATTGGCACTGGCCCTCGCAGCTCATCTCAGAGCCAGAGCTCTTTAGGATTATATATATCCTAATGGTCTGACAGTGTGGCTGTCTGGGACTGGCTGACAGTGATTAAGTGCATTTACTACAGAACTCTGGACCTAATTAATTTACTGAAAAATTCATGACTCACGTTTCCTGTAATCACGTATTTCTGGGTGTAACCGGTACTTACTGCGTTGCTGTGGAAACAGCATTGTGACTGTAAATCACCCGCAGTCTGCACTGATACCGTTTAGATTTGGACACCATAATCAGCCGCTGTTAGAGCCTCATGCAGTAATATACCCGAGTCAGTGAGCGCTCACGCTCTCTTTGTGATGAGTAGTTATTCCTGTCCTCATCAGTTTAATGGAGTCTCTCTTGTATGGAATTCATTCGAAGGCCAGAGCGATAATGGAGAGGCTTTACAAGTCAGCTTTTTTGTCATTTCCATGTCTCTTCTTTTTTTTTCTTTTCCTTTCCCAGAGTCTCCACAAGAAGAAGTTTTATGTCCTCTCCATGTTTCCATACCCATCGGGGCGACTGCATATGGGTCATGTGCGAGTGTATACCATCAGTGACACCATTGGCCATTTCGAAAAAATGAGAGGGCATCAGGTATGTCAGCTTTTAGTGTTTTGGTTTTTTTTTGCCCTTTGTTTTTCCCCTACCATTCCTATTGTGCACAAGCAAGGCCATTATGCTCTGCACTCCCAGCAGCAGCTGTTTAGCTGCGTCATATTTCAGAGTCCTTCCTGAGAGTTATTTAACTTTAAGCTGCTGTAGATTTTCACGATGCATGCTGATTCTGGAATGTAAAATTTGATCTCAGTAGCAGACACAGATTGAATAGAAATATTTGTGTTGTGATTACTGATGTTTTTCATAGCCAACACAGAAATTTCAGAAGTGATATCACAGGAAACGCTGCTATTTGATGTAAATGGACTGGCACTTATTTAGTTCTTTTCTACTCAGTTTGAGCAGTCAGAGGACTTTCTTGCTACAAGACTCATTCACACACACATTTGCACACACAAGTGCTTTTTATCATCCCTCACAAAAAAATCAGGAAGATATTGTCGTCATGCTCTCCCCCCGGGTGACTGTAAGTATTTGGATAAAAGTTTAGGGCAAGACCTCCAAATTAGGGCAAGTTAATAAGATGTCTGCTGAAGGGATTTTTATTATGAAATGGGGCTGTAATGTTATCCTGACTCCTACATTAATTTTATATTTTCAGTAAATGCGGGAGGGTTTTCCTTTTGGTGATGGGTCTTGTTTTCTATGCCTAAGCACTTTTAACCTAACGTTCACATACTCACACCCCGATGGAGGAACTCTGGATTCAATATCTTGTCCGAGGAAGCTTCAACGGTCAGAGGAACCAGGGGTCGAACCACCAACCTTCTGATTAGTAGATGACCCATTCCCAATGTCAAAATAGAGAAAAGAGAGGAAACCAATTAAAGCCAAGTACAACTAAAAGCATCAAAACACAAACACTGATCAGTGTTGAAGAAGACACAAGAGACTGAGAGCAAACCATCTTGACTAACACACATGAGCTTGACAAAGATTGAGTGCGAGCATAAAGAGAAGTAACGCAAAAGGCCCAGATGAACACAATCAAAGCAGACAATCACAAAGCGGGAAGAGAAGAAAGAGAGTGAAATAACAGAAAATCCACAAAAAGCAATTACCAGAATACAGGAGGTACACACACGGGCAAACAGGGGAAGACGGTAACAGGTGAGCACCAAGAATTACCCCACAGCATGACAGAAACACGTTCAGGTGTCCATCCCTTTAGGAATGAGCCTGTTCTGGCTTTGAGCTTTTAACTTTTAATTAGGGCTGGGACTTTAACGATTAAATTTTTTTATCGCAATTAATCACATTTTTTGAAAGTTCGGAGCCGGAACCTTTGTATTCCTGTGTTTACAGCCCACCTGTAAATCTGATGCACAAGCGTCAGGAACGCATCCGGAAACAACGATGTGCGAGAGCTGTGAGGCCTGAAGCTGAGAGGCCTGGGTTCGATTCCACCTTGGCCTGGGCCTCTCTCTGTGTCGAGTTTGCATGTTCTTCCTGTGTCTGCGTGGGTTTCCTCCAACATGTTCAAAGACATGGGGTTAATGTCCAAACTAAGTAAATAAATATAAAATAATGGTGTTATCATTATTGTGCTGTGTACATTTATTTTTTTATTTTCCAAATAAGTTAGACAATAAGGGGTTCCTGAAGTACTTGAAATCTGAATAACTATAACAGTACTTTGCCCAATCTGTTGGTTTAATAACAATTAAAAAATTTTTTAAAAAAAGTAAAAAACAGGTTTTTTGTTAAGCATATACATCTTCATTCAAAACTTTAATAGCAAAGGGATTTTTTTAATTGAAAGGATTTTATTTGTTGATAATTTGTTTGTGATTAATTGCGATTAATTACAGACCCTGTAATTAACTCGATTAAAACTTTTAATCAAGTCCCATCACTACTTTTAACATGCGCCTCAATTTGGCTTATTGCACGTTATCTTCCCCTCAGCACGCGTCTCCTTCTGTGACTGAACTGCTTCTGTGTTTGTTCTGACATAAAGTTGGCTAAACAAAAACTTACACAAAGGATGTGACGTGCTCAAATGTGCTTTGAGGTGCACATTTATTGTTGCAAATTAGCATATTTGTTAGGGCTTAAATATTATGAGGGTGATTTGGCTGTTAATAATGTTTTTGGGAAAACTATGAAACGCAAACAGTGAGTCAGACTTCCATTAAGAGTAACTGGAGCTCCTCTTCTTTGATACAAACATGATGCAATATTGACAGGATGATTGCTGCTTTCACACTGGAGCCTCTTCTTGCTTAAAAAAAAAAAACTAACCTCACCAACCTGTAAACCACTATTTTTCTCTTTTTTTTTTCTGCTCAACAGATTAATAATATCAGCTGTGTTTACACTGCTGGACTCACTGTTTACTTTTCCTCTGAACCGTGAAGCTTCCTATCTATTTACACGTGTAATGCTTATGCAGTAGTTTAACTTGGGCATTAATATGAGTGCGATTAGGAGCCTAAGACTACCTCGGGGCATCCCTTTCTTTCAATTAGATGGTTGACGTTTACACCGCAGTGGGTGCGTGTAATTAAATTGTTTTGTTTGTTGCACTTTGATTTTTATTGTAACAGCCATTTGCCAGCTTCACTCAGAAAGTAAATGCTCATTTAAACACCACACCCAACTGCCAGAGAGGTATGAATCCTTCCTCCTGATTCAGCTCTGATGCCCCAATTACCTAATTCCAAAATATTTTACATTTCCATTAAAATGTTTTACTCAGTTTCCAAAATTCCATCTGTGAGCCGACACCTGCTGATTCCTTTTTTAAAGTGAAGTCAGGATTGAAGTCGGCTCATAAACAACTTTTTTCCCTTTTTCTTATAAGTTGACAGTTGGAGAAAATAGAAGATTTTAAACCTGCTGTGGTAATTTGAATCCTCCCTATGAGGTCTTCTTTTAAAGTTAAAATTAGGCGTGAATAGAGGAAAATCTATACTCTTGATCACCGGCCCTCTGGTCTGTTATTGACTCCGCTCTGTTTCAGCTCCTAGTGTTGCAATCGATATTCAGCACTCTGTTTGATTCCACTAAACGGCCGCCGTTGATGAAGCTGTGACCAGTGTCTGTCACATGGACCACGCTCCAGCGGTGACACAAACACCTTCTGCTCAGTTCTTTGCTTAGACTCTGTCTGTACATCACCCACCCCCGTCTGTCCCTCAGACGAAAGGAAAGGTGGGCGTACGACAAGCTTCTCTATTCCTGCCGTGTTTTCTGCTCCTGGTGCTATCTTTACATGTTGTTTTTGCCTCACCTGCCCATCTTCCCCTGTCTGGTTTCTCCCTTAACAGAAATCTGGTATCACAATACTGACTGCTACTTTGTTTCCCTCAGCATCTGTCAGAAAGTGAAGCTTGTTCTGCTGTACGCACTCAATCGATTCTTTTTGCTAGTTAAATGAGAAAGGCACTCTTTCATTTTAAACAGTTTTCTGTGTAATGTGTCACACAGTAAATTATTGAAGTTTTTTAACCCAGACCCCGAGTTGCTGCTGTTCTGTCACATCAAAAGATTAAAATCTCATTGGGATGTCTTACTGTACTGTTTTACAAAAGTTTGGTGCTATATGGGCACAATGGCAAACAAAAGTATACTCTACATGCCTCCATTCTGTGGATGTTGGGGGCAAAATTTTATTTTTTAAAATTTGACACTTAATGTGATTTTTTCATACCGTTAGTTAAAAAACTTTTACAACTCTTGGGTCTTCATTGTAAGTGCAAAGCTGGTGCCAATAATCACTTTACTTCGTAAAAAGTTATAACAGTTCCTAAAACCTCAAATTCAGTTTTTACTCTTATTTTTGTTCTTTGTAGCTACAGTACTGTGTAAAAGTCTCGTGTTCAGATGTAGGCACTAAGAAAGCTCTTTTTTTAACAAACGGAAAGATGAGGCCCAGGGAAGACTATTTCAGCTGAGATGAGAGACTGTTTCTTTACCAAGTTTACAGAAAGGCCCTTGTATCCATTTGCCATGAAAACATTTAATAAAAACCCAAAACATCACATCAGATCTCAATGGGAAAACATAATGTCCCAGAGGTGTTCTATTGGGTTTAGTTTGGGCAAGCGTGGGGACCAGTCACTGGTATCAATTCTTTCATCCTTCATTAACTGCCTGTACACTTTCACCACATGAGGCTGAGCATTGTTGTGCGCCAGGAGGAACCCAGGACCCACTGCATCAGCCTGGAGTCTGATAATGAGTCCAAGGATTTCATCCTGATACCTAATGGCAGAGCCTAATGTGCTGTTGCCTGTAGAGGTCTGCGTATCCCTCCATGGATATGCCTCCCCAGACCATCACTGACTTACCACCAAACCGGTCATGCTGAGCAATGTTACAGGCAGCATAACATTCTCCACGGCTTCTCCAGACTCTTTCACACCTGTCACATGTGCTCAGGGTGAACCCGCTCTCATCTGTGAAAGGCACAGGGCACCAGGGGTGGACCTGCCAATTTTGGTATTCTATGGCAAAATGCCAAATGGGCTCCACAGTGCTGGGTTGTGAGTACAGGGCCCACAAGAGGCCCTCAGGCCAACCTCATGAAGTTTTGTTTTTTTTAAACTTTATTTTTAGTTAATTTTGTGCAGAAAGATAACAAACTAACACACATTAGGGCTAGGAGAGGCAACAGAGAGACAAATTGTTCATCTTAATTTACAGGTACCTTGCTGTTTAGGGATATATGCACACGTACATGTATTAGATGCAGGTAATAGGTCAACCAGAGTCCCAAAATGTTCCCGGTTCACAATAGTCAACTATTACTTTTAGTATTTAGGTGTATAACAATGCCATTTTCCCCAAAGCCTCTCTCCTTTCTCCTTCTGGAGACGTATTGGAAAAAGTCAACAGCTCCATGTTATGGATCAGGTTTATAATATTTATGAAGAGCTTCAGGGTGGGAGGGCTTGGCTGGAGGCAACATTTTGTAATCGCCTACTTGCTTTCAATCATAAGAATCTTCAACAAATACGTGTCGCTTGTACTGAGTCCTTCAGGCAGTTTTCCGAGGTACATAGCAGTAAAAGAGAGGATTAAAGTTATGCCCAGGATTTCATATATTACTTGCTTAACGTTGTTCCAGAAGGTCTTCAACTTTGGACACGCCCAAAAGACACAAACAGTCTTCAGAAACCACACCGCATTCCCTCCAGCAAGAGAGCTGTGGGCCGCCTAACCTTGATTTCTGTTTTTGGTTTAATAAAGAGTCTGATTAGATTCTTCCAGCAGAAATCGCATCAGGTTAGAGAATTTGTAGTGGACAGAGGATTCTTCCAGATTTGTAGCCAATCCTCCTGTAAAATTATTATGTTAGCTTCCTTCTTCATGAAGTCTGTTTTGATTGTTTAGTTAGAGACATTCACACCAGTGGCCAGTTAGAGGTCATTTTGTAGCTCCGGCAGTGCTCATCCTGTTCCCGCTGATCCCGGTCCTGCTGATGGGTTAAGGACCTTCTACAGACCTGTCCAGCTCTGCTAGAGTAACTGCCTGTCTCCTGGACTCTTCTCCATGCTCTTGAGACGGTGGTGGGAGACACAGCAAACCTTACAATGTCACAGATTGATGTTCATCATGGAGGAGTTGGACTACCTGTGCAGCCTCTGTAGGGTCCAGGTATCGCCTCATGCTACCAGTAGTGACACTGACCCTAGCCAAATGCAAAACTAATGAAAAGATGAGGAGGGAAAAAATGTCAGTGGCCTCCACCTGTAAAACCATTCCTGTTTGGGGGGTTGTCTCAGTGTTGCCTCTTGAGTGCACCTGTTGTTAATTTCATTGTTACCAAAGCAGCTGAGTACTAACAACCCCCTGTACTACTGACCAGATAAAACATCCCACAAGTTTAAATGACTTCATGCTACTTTGATTAAAAGTGTTCCTTTAATTATTTTAAGCAGTGAATCAATAAACTGATGTTTCTGATCCTGGATGAGATTCTCAGTTCCCAGTGTGGCCCTTAGTGAAGCAGTATTTATTATGGAAATATATGGATATAAAAATATCTATGAAGGGAAACCCTGATACACTGAACTAAATTTGTAAAAATGGCACATTTGAAACCCCAACCAGAAACGGATGATGCCCGGCACTAGCAACAATCTCAGCATGCTTTCTCCAGAAACTGCATAGTCCAGTTGTGGCATAACTGATTAACACAAATCATTTCCAGCATCTTACTGATCTATTACTTTCATTAAAATCTCTATTTCCTATTACCTGACATAAGCTACAATTAATTTTGTGGCAATTTAGTAACAAAACCTTTAGCTTGCTTAATAGAAGAATTTCTTTCTGACACTATCAGTCTTTTTAATTTAGCTTTTTAAGAGTAAATAAACAAACTTGTCTAAGAATTTCCTGATTTTTTTATTTAATGTTCAAATTTTAACTAAGGAAACCAACAGCTGGTGGTAGGTACAAAGTTATCAAATGCATATGTATATTAGTACACCCTGTCAAATTCAGAACATGAAAAGGAATAAAATGCTGAAGACAGGTGCCAGTAAAGCTCACCTCATTGAGCAGGTGACCCATATGCCAAAAGGCCACTGCAGAGGCCCGGGTCATTTCCTGTGTGATGTTCCCCTCGCTTCTCCCGCACCTCCTTTCCTGTCTGCCCTACTGTCCCGCCTAAAATAAAGGCTAAATTTCTCAAAAATAAACCTTTAAAAAGTGCTGAAGACTACTAGAGCTGGTCTCTAGTACTGTTGTGTAAAGGTTAGGAATAGTTAGCTTGAATCAGCTAATGTAATGAGGAAACAGAACATTTTGAAGCTGCCTTAGATGGAGTGGAGTTTCTGTTTGGATCTGTGTGGGTGGACACTTGCATGTAGCAGAGTAGCATCATATCCACAGCATCATTCTCCCAGCTCTCCTGTTCTTTAATCCCATGAGCCCTGCATGCGTATATCTGCTTCTGATTGGCTCTTACTTTCCGTTAGAGTGGACAGTTTGTCATAAACTCTTCAGCGACTCCCGTGTCCGGCTTCTAAAACCCCTAGTCGGTGTGCCAACTTCCCGATGACAGGTTATTAAAGAGTCGGGCCGGCTTCATGCCTTCTGTGGTCATGAGGATAAGTGGAGCTATTACCAGGAAAAAGAAGTATTTGCACTGAATGAAAAGCATAGTAGCATGTCTGTCCTAATGTTTTTTTTGCTTTGCGGTTCACATCAGCTATCTTGCAGGTTCCTTACTCTCAGTGTGCCTGTATTCCTCCTGAGCAGTCTGCGGTACTGAGCTCTCTTAGCCTAATACCATCCAGCACTCGGCTTTACAAATGAGGCCCCTGCAGTTACCAAGGATACCGATTCGTCTGAAACATCAGACCAGTTAGGGTCCATTCTGTGATGCTCTCCAGCTCTCGAGTCCTTGTCGCTCTGCCTCTCCTCTACTTTACTCACGCCTTCCACTCCTGTGCTCTCATCTTGTCTCGCCCAGTAAGCAGGAAAACACCAGAGAGGACCCAAAGAGATGTCACCTTGAGTGTTTGCCTAGCAGAGCTGTACGTGCAGAGAGGGGCAATAAAACGGATGTGAATAGAAAGTGACAGTATATGTACAACAAGTTCAGGATTATAAAGTAATGTAAGCATGCTGACCCTCATTTCCAGTTGCTTTTACATTTTACATGACAACTGCATGCATTCAGTCAGTCTGCATGCATTAATGTGTACTGGAGTTCCCAGCAGGGATTTACACATTATCATAAAGTTAATGTGTGCTGGATTAAAGAGGACCCACACTATTTTGCCAAACAAGTTACTTCCTAGAATGACATGTTTTTTAGATTTGATAGTTACTGTTTGCATAAATTGTGTTGTAATGTGAACAATGGACTCAAGTGTTTTCATTTCCTCCCTCATTTAATGATGTGAATGATGCATGTTGATGCCACAGGGTTGTTTTCATATTCATCTGGCGAGGTGGGAAATTTTCTCCTGTCAGTCTAAGTGTGATGTTGAGTCCTGAAACCTTCAGTGCAAAAAAAAGGCAGTTTGTGTCCAGCAGTTACACTTTTGGCAAATATTTGAAAGGATTTTATATCCTTTTAAAGAAGCCTTTTTTTTGGTTAACTAAGCTCCTCTGCGGACACAAAGCATTATTCAGAGCAGGCTATTTCTAGTCTATAAACAGTCAAAACAGAAAAATAAATGGCTGTCACATTTTCCCAGAAAGCTAAGAAAAAAAAATCATCTTTCAAGAGGAGAATCAGACAATGTTTTGTATTTTTCTCAATAATAATACCCCTTTATTTTAATATTTATATTTCACCAATAAGCTCTGGTACTTATTTGCCTACCTCTGTCTGCAGGTGTTGAATCCAATGGGCTGGGATGCTTTTGGACTTCCAGCGGAGAATGCAGCCATAGAGAGGGGACTTGACCCAGAGGACTGGACTAAAAGGTATCTGAAAAAATGACATCTTGGTGTCTGTACACACTAACTGGACACTTTATTAGGTTAGATCCCCTCTTGCCTTCAGAACTGCCTTAATTCTTTGTGACATACATTTAAACAAGGTGCTGGAAATATTCCTCAGTTTGGTCCACATTGATATGACGGCATCACACGGTTGCTACAGATTTGTTGGCTCCTCATCCATGATGTGAATCTCCCGTTCTACCACGTCCCAATGGTGCTCTGTGGGAATGAGATCTGTGGAGGCCATTTGACTACGGTGAACTCATTGGCCCTCATTTACTAACCGTGTGGCGCGTACGCACAAATCTACGCATAAACTGTGCATACAAACAGTTTATGCGCAGATTTTTGCATAACTTGTGTGTGAATTTATTTGTAGTTTACAAATTTAGAAGACCGTACCTGCAAACAAATAAGCAAGCAAATAAAACATAAGCTACAGAGAATAAAAAGTAAAAATCACCAAACTGCTGAATGGAAAGGTGTAGACTTTTTACTTAAATATATTCCAGCATTCCTTATCTGTCATCTTAAATTCTCTTATCTTTAATTAAAAATGACCTCTATCATTGCTGGGTGTCATCACTTACGGTCTAATTTCTTGGCCCTATCTCACTGATGCTGGAGACCCTGGATATTTTTTCTTTTCTTTCTTTGCAGTGAGTTTCTCATCTCGGGCTGACAGTACACGTGCGCTTTGTCCTCCTCCTGTCTTCTACTTTTTCATGTGGTCTTTTAGTCTTTTTTCATATAAACTTTGATGTCCAAACTTTATTTTTTACTTGAGCCACAGTGAGAGTCTCCAGGCAAACAATACTCAGAACCTCTGTTATTTCTGCTCAAGCATTGTTTTATATAAAAATAGCCTCCACACCGTTACATCACCTGCAGCAGCCTGTACTGTTCATTCAAGGCAGGATGGATGGATGCGTTCATGTTGTTTACGCTAAATTCTGACTCTACAATTTGAATGTTGCATCAGAAATTGAGATTCATCAGAATTGTAGCCTCCGTTTTCAATTTCCTGTTCTTAGCTGACAGAGTGGCACCTGATGTGGTCCTCTGCTGCTGTTGCCCATCAGTTGAACAGGTGTACCTACAAAAGTGGCCAGTGAGTGTATATATTTCCTAACTTTGGTGTTATTCTTCTCTCTTCAGTAACATACAGTCTATGCGGGAGCAGCTGGACACTCTTGGGCTTTGCTTCAACTGGGACCGAGTAAGTAGGACCTGATGATGAACTGAGCGTCAGACAGAGAGTTTGGCAGCTTTCAGGTCTGGATTGCTCTCTTCTGAGTGTGTTTGACCTACCTGGCACTGCTGACCTGATTCTGGCTTTCATGACAGGAAGTGACCACTTGCCTCCCAGACTACTACAGATGGACGCAGTATCTCTTTATCAAGCTCTTTGAAGCAGGACTAGCATATCAAAAAGAGGTATTAAAAGTCTCTAAAGCTTTCCTGGATTTCTTTTGAAGGAGTAATATTATCTGCTAAGATTTGAAGTCCCTGACTGGTATAATAATGATTGAAGCAACTCAGACATTTCCCTTTGAATGACTTAAACGACAGAGAGATTGGTAGAAACCGTTTTCATTATGAGTAATAAAATGCAATGACCTTAAAATATGCTTTCAAATACCAGTTTCTTCCTAAGCTTTGCTTGTTAATTGGTGAGCTCATGTGTGTTGTGTCTGCTGTGTGTGCGCATGTGTGTTATCCAAGGCTGTGGTGAACTGGGACCCTGTCGATCAGACAGTGCTGGCTGATGAACAGCTGGATGAAAATGGGTGCTCTTGGAGGTCTGGTGCTCTGGTGGAGCAGAAACTACTTACACAATGGTTCATCAAGACTACAAACTATGCAAAGGTATAACTGCAGTGAGTGTGTGAGAGTGAGAGAGAAAGAGAGCCCTGTATGTGTGTGTGACAAGTGGAATCTCAATGGCTGACCAGCAGCTTCATGTGGGTAAAAATGAGCCATGGAGCCCTCTGATAACAATCATGGCTGACACTTCAGTAACAGCAGCTGCAGTCCTGCTTCTCTGGTTCTGCAATCAGACCCCTGGAGACTGTCATTTATAGCCTGGCATCGCTCTTCCAAGGAAAAAGAGACCAGAAGCCTCAGTTAATACCACCAGGTGGCCTGGCTGGCTGATGAGAAGCCTCCACCTTTCAGCACAGGGGTGAACAGGGCCACTGCTTGGTGAAATTAGCCCCTCCAGACATATATGAATCAGCCTAAAAAAGAAGGTTCATACATTTTTTATGCAGCACATGCATCTGTGCGTGCATGTGCTTGCACGTAGAGAGACACTGTCCAGGTAGGTGTCCATCGAAGAGAAGCAGTTTTACTTCATGTGCGTGAAGAAAATGCTCTAGTGAATTTAAACATAAAAATGTATCTTTTGTGACTGATTTGAGAAAAATTGGGTAGAATTGTGTTAATATATTTCTTCTCTCTAGAGCTTTAATAAAGGATTACATTCATGTTTAGTTCATGTTTTGATTCAATTTTTGGATTGTTTGGTCTCCAAGTTTGGAGAAAATACCGAACATCAAAGCATCAAATCCTCACGTTTGCTTAGCAAAAAAACAAGTTTGACATCTCTGCTTTCAACTTATCAGTTCAATCACTGAGTAATTATTTCAGCTCTTGTTTCCATCACAATAGAGGAGCTGATCGAGGACTAGAAAAGAGAAAGGCAGCGTAACGTACAGCATGAGCAAGTTTAAAGTTTTCCTGAGTGGGGTTTCATATCATACTGTGATAAAATTGAAACCAGTGCCTGGGAGGTGTGAAATAAGCATTTAAAAAATCCTTGGAAATGATGCAAAAAAACATGTAATTTTCAAACATAACAAACCTAAAAACTTGCGAGAACACCAGCTCATCCTTTTGAGGGTTTATTCAGTTCTTTGTCAGTTTGATTAAAAAAAAATAAAATAAATTCGTCCGCAGTCAGCTGTCACTCAGGTTCAGCGGCGGCGCTAAAGTCGCCTGTCCGTGTCCATGTCAGAGGTTTGAGCGGAGGTGGAAGCAGCCTACTGTGACAATGTGTTCCTGCATTTCTAATTTTCTCTGAAGAGCAGAGAAGTGGGAAGGAAGGAAGAGGAAGGTGTTAAGGGAGAGAAGTGAGAAAGACAGATGGAGGGAAAGGCGGACCGTGTCAAACCAGAGCGTGACAAATAAAAACTGATGCAATTGGACTGTGATTTCCTTCGTTTTTGTCCGCTCGCCTCTACACGTGTTCGAGTCAGCTAGACAACATTAACTTCAGGCAATATTTATTCAGTTTAGCTTTCGCCTTGTTCCACATTGTACAGTGACTGCGTATTATTACTAAGATGGATTTTTTTTAGAGCATGCTGGATGCTAAATTATCACATGGCAGGAGCAGGAGTTTTCAATTTCATGCATAATCACTTGTTGCACTCAGACAAATGCTGCCTGCCTATTACACCACAACTGACATCTAAATGATTCACAGAAAGCGAGAGCTCAGTGCGTCGTTCACATGCAATATTGCTCAAATAGCTTCCAGAAATGTTTGATTTCCTTGAAGTAAATTAACACCCAACAATTGAACCAGCTTCCAAAGTGCAATTATGTGTGTTTCTTCATTGCGTTAATATATTTCTCAGAAGTGTACTTGACATCTCTCCCTCACACATACACACACCGTCCTTGGTTACACTTATTTCATGCGCTTTCTCTCGAGCTTTTCTTTGTTGCCATGGACTCGTGTCCTTGTTGTTAATATTTTTCTGGCTTTTGTGACAAAAACACTTACTGCATTTCACTTTAAAGTCGTGCGTGTTTCTCAGTCGTAGCTTTTTGTTTCAGCTTTGTCTTCATTCATCTTTGTTTTGCTGCCTCTCGGTCGCGCTGACACACGTTCATCTGGATTTATGCCTCTTATCTCTCTCTCTAGAGCAAATCCATAACTGACAAGCTGCACTCATGCTAGCGACTATAGCCAGTGTTTATGTTTGTATTGATAACTCCGTGATGAGGTAGTGCATGCTGAGCAGCACCGTGATGGGGTAGGGTGGGGTGGTGGATTGTGGGTAATAGATGGTGACAGACTGAAAAGGAAATTGAGAATTATAACATCTCTGGCATCAGACCAGCTGTGGCTTTTTGGTCTGAGCCTCGTTGATATGCATAGCTTCCTTTAATCATGCACAATAACTGTTGTTGTGTGTCTGGGTGTGGGTGTGTGTGTGGTGGGTGGGAGTGAGGACACTATATGGGCGATTGGATTGTGATAGCCAGGAAAGTAGGGTGCATGGAGGTCAGAACTCTTGAAAATCCCTTTTTTGTCTGTATAATGTGACCTGGTCGGCTCTGCTGCTTTGTCAAAATAAATTAGCTGGGCTTTGAAAGAGGCCACACAGAATTCGACTCAATTGCATTATCCTAGACAGCCACATACTAATAGGGATATCTCTTTGCCACAGTGAAGTGGAAAATTAGCTCTTTCCAAACTTGTACTAAGTGGTAAACTCATGTCTTTGTCTCCTGCAGCCCCTCCTGGATGCCCTGGAGGACCTTCCTGAGTGGTACGGGGTCAAAGCCATGCAGGCAAACTGGATTGGAGAGTGTACCGGCTGCTACTTTGATTTCAAGCTCAAGGTGGATCCCAGCTCCCTTCTTCCCCATTCACTTTTTTCATCATTCTTGCTTTCTTTCTTTCAGTCTCTCTGCCTTTACCCACCAAGTGCTCCCTCTTCTCTGCCTCTGTTTTTCATCTCTTTCACCCCAAGCACTGATTGCTTGCTTTGAGATTCTTTGGCAGCTTTCTTTTTATGTATTTCTATTAAAATTGTGTACCACAACATAGAAATCCTCGCTTATTTGCTTTCATTGCATCTGCCTGCAAGTAGCAATTTACCCAAACAGATGACGTCACAGCTTAGTTTCTGTTGAAAGTCGTATTTACGCTTCTTCACAAGACTGTTGTTTCAAACTGAGAGAGATCAAAAAGCCAACTTAAAGCCCAAAGACTGCATTATGAAGCTGTTTTCTTTAAAAAAAATGTCACTCAAGTCAGTCCCTTAATTCTAATATTTTATACTAATATTTATAGAGGAAAGAGAATGACAAATTAAAGTAAAAACTGGAGTTTGTTAAACGAATTTGGATGGTTGCTTATTGTACTTTTCATGTAGTGTCATGGGAACTACCATTATCTCCTATCGATATGTTTTTAGAGTGATATGTGCTCATTCTTAATTAGAATATACTTAAATAATTGTGTGCCATCTATAAATTATCATAGGAGAAAACTGCATTTTAGCCCCAGAGGTCCAGTATACAGTGAGGATGTCTCCCTGTCAGTGTATAAAATTGGATTTTCTAGGTTTTATAAGCTGGTATTTATTTTACGCAATAAAATTTGTAAATCAAGAACCATCAGTAGCTTTAATGAACCTGCTGTTTAAATTTATGGAGACTGTGTGAATATTAAAGGTTTTCACTTGATAAATGTGTAAAACAAAATATGAATTATGAAAACGTTAACGATTGGATGGCTTTAGTTTTAGCCGGCATCTTACAAAAAGCTGTAAGAGAAAGCCAGCAGGTCCTCCCTGTTAACTTGACCTCTGTGAATGTGAGAGTTTCCCTCATGCCCGTTCTTTTATTTCCCAGGTGAACGGGGAGGAGACGGAAGAGACCCTGTCAGCCTACTGCTCCTCCCCAGAGACCGTGTATGGAGCTGCTTACCTGGCCATCCTGCCCTCCCACAGGCTGCTGCATGGCAGCAGCTCACTGCGCTCTGCGCTGCGGGAAGCCTTTCAGCCAGGCAGAGGTCCACATCACTGCACACTTACACCAGCTTGTGCTCAGGCTGCTTCTGAATTGGAGAAAAGATGATTTTTGAGAAAAGATGCACATTTAGTTGGTTTCCTTTAAGCAAAAATAATTCATTACTTCTTCAGGACAAGATTACTATGTCTCTATGTATGATTATTACTGCCTTTTCTTTAAAGAAGTGGTTCACTAGTGAGGAAACTCTCTTCTTTTTTTTTTTACACACATCATTAAAGTTTTGTAGTGTACTTCATATATTCCATATCCTGGCATGGATATGTGTTGCATACCTGGCGCTAATGTAAATATTTAACTATAAAAGTGTCAAGGTTTGCTTGTAGAAGCTGCAGTCGACTGTTTGTTAATTGGGATCCCCTTGAAGTAGTCTCAGCAGTGAATGGTTGTTAATAATGAGTTACCCAGGGAAGCAGTGCTGCCTCTCACCCCCCGCCCTTTGCTCTACAGACTCCCTGACAAACGTCACCGCTCACAACCTGTTCACCGGCCGTGAGGTTCCCCTGGTCATCTCACACAAGGAGGCTTTTGATGACTATCTGGACACCGTGGTGGGTGAGTTACTCATGTACAATTGTAGCTCGCATCTCTGAGCTGGTACTACAAATATTGTGTATAAACAAGTAAAAGTGATTGAATTCGTGTTCATTTCATCTTGTGAAGTAAATGGATCAACGTTCTTATTCCACAGATTTTGATAAGTCTTTTTGCTGGTTCCAGAGTTGTAGATGCCATGCTGATGTGAAACCAGTGGGTGTTTAGGTGGAGGTGGAACCCAAGAGATTGCTAACAAGCATGTTGTGATGTAACTAATTACTTCACTACAGCGAGGGATTTTTTTCCCTTTCTCCCCAGGGATCTGTCTGCTTATATGTCTGCTTAATTGTTTTTTAACTTCGTACATGTTACAGGTGTCCCCGACTGTAATGAAGAGGATCTGGCTGTAGCCAGAGCTCTGAATCTGAGGTGGACCACAGTGCTGAAAGCTAATGAAGAGGGTACACAAACTCTCATCAACTCTGAGGAGGTCGGTACTGATGCTGGTGATTCTTGAATAAACATCACTATGCTTTTCATTCAAAGAAACTTTTTCATTCTTTTGTCCCTTTCTTTTATCCTTTGCATAGTTCTCAGGCCTTACCAGAGAGCAAGCCTTTAACTCCATTACCCAGAAGGCCAGAGAGCAGAAGGTTGGAGGCCATCTAACCAGCTCCAAGCTCAGAGACTGGTTGATATCCAGACAGAGATACTGGGGCACACCTATCCCTGTGGTGCACTGTGGGTCTTGTGGTCCGGTTGCAGTCCCTGAGGAGGAGTTGCCAGTTACTCTGCCGAAGCTGCCGTCAATCACGGGAAAAGGGGCGTCGCCTCTGGAAGCTGCACATGACTGGGTTAACTGCAAATGTCCCAGGTGAGGACGCTCACTATTCCTGTCCCTTTATAATGCCGAGCAGAATGGTGTATTAAGTCATCTCACATTATGTGCCATATGAACTTTTTTGATATTACTGGACAGACATTACCAGATGTGACATCATCCTCAAATCATTTAAAGAACTGCATGTGCAGTTGTGTTGTGTCCCTAATATTAAAATGACTGTAGAAACACACAGGAAACGATGCACTTGGAAGACTAGCAGCCAGGAGCGGCTGAGCCTGCTATCACACGCTTTAATACTGTATTGTGTGTTTTTATAAATGAGTACATGTAATTACTACTGTAGCCTCTATGTGTCAGCTGCAGTTTATTAGCTAAGAACAAACATATGTAACAGTAATGTATTTTTGTTCAACCTCTGTGCAACCTTTGCTCTATCACAGCCCGAAGATGTGGCTTGTGAAGCTGTTTAAAGCAGCAAGGTAATACTCGCAGTTAGGAAATTGTAGGAGTACAGCTTTCTTATATGTGGTCTGTGGTTTTGTTTTTGGAAATACTACTTGTCACTTGTCTGCTTCTTGTTACTGTTAACTGGTAACAAACAATTTATACATTTCTAATGAGATTGACTCTAGTGCCTCTTTTCCACTCGTATCTACTCGACAGTTTGTTTTCCAATATGATTTCGTACCCCTTCAGCAGGGTGGGCCCAGTGGCGTCATTTGCATGTGACGCAAAGACAAACAGTTGCTCGGTCTTGCTTCCTCTGGATTCTGTCGTCAGCCATCAAGCACAAAAACATAGGTGTTGTTTTGTGTGTAGCCACTTCCCTCATTGCTGGGTTTAAAAAAACAGCAAGTTTGATTATTGTGAAGGAGTCACTCTCAAGACTCATCTAGTGACATCAGCCTGGCCAATCAGTGGTGTGTATTCTGTTGACGTCATGTTTTCAGCTGACTCAGTGGCTGAGTAGGCTCTAAAAAAGTACCTGGCATCAGGTACCACCAACTAATGGAAAACTCTAAAAGTCGAATCGAGTGGAAAAGTGGTTGGGCTGCAACTAATGGCTAATTTAGTAATTCATTGATCTTTCAATTATTCTGAGGATTAATCGTACTTTTTAAAAAAAGGCACATTCTGGAGATTTTTCATTGAACCACTTAAGCCTCTTTTTTAAAAATAAAATATTAGAAAT
>VUQK01007927.1:9738-22190 GCA_015106715.1 Bujurquina vittata | reverse complement strand
AAAAATCACCAATAATAAAAACCGACTATAATTGACAATTAAATTCGTCGTCAACTATTTTTATTGTCGATTATTGTCGACAATTTCGAATAATCGTTGCAGCCCTAGTCCAGGCATCATTTGCTCCAACACCACCCCCAAGTTGGTGTCATCGCATCCCTCTCATTGCAGTTTTTTTGTTTGTCTTAGTTTTGTTCTGTTAAGCTGTACAGTGGAAAATGTCAGGGTATTAATAAATGCTATACAGTCTCTGCCGTGAAAAGGCAAAAATGAAGTGAAAGTGAATGCCTGTCCACTGTGGTAGCTGTAACTCAGCAGCAGAGCAAATAGTGCTCTAGCCAGAACTAACTTACCTGCCATCAGACTGACAGATGTTTGGAGTCAGTCAGCATCTGTTCATCTTTGGTTTTAGACTAATTACCAATTAGTGGTTTTCCACTTGGCTTCTTGTGTTTTGTTTTTTGTTTTGGGGGTGGGGGAAATAACTGGAATTGATTAAATCTAGTTTTGTTACTTCAAGTGCTGTAAAAGCTTTCCAGGTCTAAATCTGTTAACCTAGGAATTGATTAATCTGTCAATTATTCTGACGATTAATCGGATTTTTAGAAAAGGGCACATTCTGGAGATTTTTCACTGAACCACTTAAGCCTCTTTTTTAAAAATAAAATATTAGAAATAAATTAAAAGATGAAAATAAACAAAGAATCCAATTAATTTTTTAAATAAATGAAATAATAGCATTTCTTCTGTTGACCAGGTGTAGCTAAAACTATTCCACTTGAGGAGTTTTTTGGGTAAAACTTATTTACAAACAAAGGTGATTTTATCTTAAATGCAAAACGTATATATATATATATATTTGTACAGTTTTGGCTTAATTACTGCTCTGAATATGTTTTTTTTTCAGCAAATGGCCTTTTTTGAGTCTGTATATTCCAGTTAACGATTAATCGATTACTAAATTAGTTGTTGATTTATTTCAATAATTGATTCATCACGATTAATCCGATTAATCGTTCCAGCCCTAAAAAGGGGCATAGGGGATACAGTTCATGGCCAACTCAATGACTGCAGGGTGCCCAGCTTCTGTAGCTACAAAACAAGCCCAAATCATCACCCCTCCAACCCTGTTCTGACAGTTGGTGTAATGTGTTTGTGTTTATATGTTGTGTTTGGTTTTTGCAAAACACAACAATAATAACACACATATTTGTCCAATTGCAAATAAAAGCCTGAAGTGACCGTTTGAGGAACTCCCTTGAAGGTTACTGCTTAGGAAAAAAAATAGTCCAGTTAGTGTGGGAAGCCTTAATTATTTCACTCACTTAGTTCTTTAGACTGCAGTTTCACAAGTGACCTTATCGCTGAATCAGTACTGTTAGCATTAGCACTAGCACAGGCATTGTTCCGTTCCACTGTGTCATACTGAAAATGAGATGCAATGATATTTGTTTTCTAGCACAACATAAACAATTTGGGGTAATGATCATGTCTATTACGGTGTTTGCGGCGTGAAAATTGATGTGTAAAACCTCTCCAGTGACCGCCTCTCCTTCCTGTGCTTCCTCGGGAGAGTGCCACTGACAAAATGAGCTCGCTGTCAGTCGGGGCTGAGAGGACTGACGGCTTTACAAGAACACAGGGCATTGAGTGCGTGCCTGTAAATTGTGTGATTAATACCTTTTGTTCGGTCGGGGTTACGTAATGAGTGGCATCTCTGACACGAGCAGCATGAGATGATGATGATGATGGAGGTTATATAAGCCAGCTGTGCCTCAAGAGAGATGCACACAAATGCCGTACAAGCACGGACATACATGCATTTACCTTTTATGCGCAGTGTGTAATCACATACACAAATCACTCAGCAACTCATCAGTGAATGTGCTGAATGCAGAATGACTACTCAGCTGGTGTCTCCAGAGCCCCTTGCTGACATGGGAATTCCTCTCTGAATAAGACTAATCACCGTTGTGGCACCATGTTGATTAAAACCAAGGCCCACTCAGTCGCAGATGGCACAAGTCATCAGATTGTGTTCACTCACTTCCACAAAGCTGCTATAATTCCTCCCCATCAGCAGTGATTGATGGCTATAATCGCAAAGACGCCGTTATCGCCCGTCTTCCCGTCTCCCCGCCATTGTTAAGTGTCTGTTGAAATTTGTTCTCTTCACTTGTCGACCATGTCCAATTAAAGTTTGAGAGGAACACAGACGGGCAGGGTGATGAGAGATGGGTGGCAGGAATGGAGTTTTGTCTGTCCTTGAGGAAGTCATTTCCTGCATTCTCATCTTGTCTCCGACTCTCTGCAGCTCTGTAAATTGGTATGTCAACTGAACCCTAAGCCTGGACTCAGTCTGATTAAGAGGCTGTGCATGCAAGTGTGTGTTGGTTCACAGGTAAAAGGCAAGACTGCCTAGTTAGGACAGCACAAACACGTAAGCAGGCGGACGCACAGCAGATTCAGGGCCATGTTCCTAGAGTGGAGAGCCTTTGTGGAGTGGACAGCTGCCTCCTTTAGCTGCATCTGTTTGAGAGCCTTTCGGCTTTTTCTGGCTCATCCTCCAAATACACACTCACACACTCTGCAGCACAGGTTTTCTTTAGTTACCAACTTTTATTGTTAGGCTTCTTTCCGTGGCTCAGAGAAGGTCCATCTCTGATGAGAGCACCTGTGTGTGCCATCAAATCTGATCCTCAGTCGTCTGGTACCACAAATAACAACAATCTGGCTCCTGATTGGTCCATACCGGCCTGTCTGAAGGCTAGAGAGGAGCAGAGAAATCTTTTTCTTGCACTAATTTTCTCTCTCCATTTGAGACTTTCTGATAGAATGGGCTTTGTTATACTGCTGGGTTTTCATCATATGAAATAACACCTGACTTCCAAATATTAACTGTGCTACACCTTAGCCTTGTTGCTAGGCAACCTTCAGTTCTTACCTCATCATCACAGCCTTATTATAGACTGGTATGGTAGGTGGTCGAGGAGTTTTTTTGCCTCTCGACGTGTGTCTGACTGCAAAAATTTGACTGTGACATGACTCAGTGTGTCTGAAATCGTAAACCAGTCGACAGACTTTAAGATGAAACAGAGGCATCCCATGAGGTCCAGGAGGCGACACCAGCTCTGCTGCACATACTGTAGCAAAGCTCAGAGCTGTTTCTCTGTTTGTCTTTCTGGGACACTGATTTTAAATCTTTTGAGACTCATTATAAGTAAAAGGCAGACGCTTTCACCGTTCCATTAAATGCTTTTAAACAGAAACGCTCTCCAAAAGCTCTTTTTTTCCGCCCCCCATGTCTTTGCTGATGTCCTCTCCTGCACTGTGAAAGTGTTGTTGGCAGATTTGCATCACATACCCGAGTGCTGTTTGGCTTGGCTAAAGAGGGGCACAAGGTGGCATTTCCAACACAAACACATGATCGTGTGTGTGTCCTGCCAGTTCTTTTCCTGTTAGCACAGCCTGTTAGTCAGGGCACGAGAACAGAGCTCTGGTGCCAGGCTGGCTTCAGCTGTGCTTCTCCACAGGGACATGACCCCCACAGCCAGATGCAGGCAGCATTATGTGCGCACACACACAAACACACACACACACACACACATTAATCACATAATGAGCTATTTTCTCTGAGCATACAAACAGACATCATTCATTTGTTCACTTTCTAATTTTTTTTGTGTGTCCTGCCTCCGCCAACTCTCTCTTTGTGTCTCTTGTCAGATGTAAGGGCCCAGCGAGGAGGGAAACCGACACCATGGACACATTTGTGGACTCAGCCTGGTATTATTTTAGATACACAGACCCTCATAATGCAGACAGGTATGAACAGCCATCTCCTGAAACTTTAATTTGCAACTATTCATCCATTCTTGGCTCAATAAGGCCACCAAATGCAGACTTATTTACTTTCCTTTTTTTGCATCTTTTTACACACTGTGACAGATTTTAGCACAAATGGCACAGCTTTTTTAAAATTTCCATTCTATTTGTTTAAAAGACAAGTAGAAAAGAGAAAGTTGCAAAAGGTTCTCCAGCAGTAGGCGAAAAAGCATATCTGTGTGTTTAGATATAGAGAAAAATCACTATGTAATCCCTGTGTAAATACAAACCTCATTATCTCTCTCGCCTCACGCTCTCATTGCACATCCACTCGCACACTGTGTTCTATAGGTGGCATTTGTGAAAGTTATACTTGAACACATGATTATGCTCATTGTAAGATCACCCACTCTCTCTCCCACTTGCGCACTTGAAACATGTGTGTACACACACAGATATGCAGGCACACTTCCCTGAAAGTTACACTCTTTGCCAATAGAGATTATGGAGCAATGGCTGTCACCTGCTGGGGTGGCGGCGATACCCTGAGCTTAACAAAAGAGATTAATTTCCCAGTGCCCTGACCTAGCAGTAAAGCTGCTTTAAAAAGGGAGGAGGACTGCTCTCTCCATCACTTTTCTTTGCCGGACAGATTACGGCACAACAGAAAAAGCAATTACACCATTTGTGCATTTCAGTTGGGCTGCTGAGCCGTATACGTGCAGGGGGAACCGATGAAAATGGGAAGCAGGAGATGTTTAAAGTAGCAAGTAAGAGGAAGGAATTGGGAACAGGGTGTTATGCATTAGACTTCCTTGGCCTCTTGCCAGAAATGAGCCCAAATAATTTTCAGCTTTGTGAGTTTATAACTCCCCTCTGCCCCGGATCAATTATCTGGAGACACTATCGGGCAAAGAGGGAGGGATGATGGGGAGAGAGGTGTGAAGCCGAGTAGTGATGGAACTCTTCCCTAAAAAGCATCATTACTGATGCTCCATCATGGCAGACAGACTAACTACAGCCAGCTGCCCTGTCAACATCTGAAAGCAATAGATATATTTTCACTATTAACTCATGAAGGCAGTCATCCCAGGCAAAATGTAAGCAGACATTACTTTAATGTTTCTTTGAGAGTCTAAAGCCACAGAAGAGGCTTCACTCTGCTTCCCTGCATGTCTGGATTATTGTGGGTCAGATTAAGCCTGCCCCCTGGAGGAAGAGAGCATGCATGTCTAACAAAGCCTGTAACAACCAACTAGTGCCGTCTGAAAAAATGTTTACTAAGCGTATAGCGGGACATTTTACATAAGCAGGTGAATGCTTTGCTCCTTTGAGTTGTTAATTCATCTTCAATTTTAAACGTTATATATACTTGAAACGCTACAACTAAGTTACGAAAACTTAGACAGATAACATAAAACAAAGCAGAGAAGGATAATGTAAATTAAAATAAAAAAAAATAGTGAAATAAATAGTTAATATACAGTATTATGTCGTTAAGTGAACAGAAGTCAAAGAAATATATCATAGAGCAAACCTCCATGTTTCCTGAAAGGAAAGAAAATGTAATAGAGAGCCATGGACATCTTACACAACATTGGTTTGAGTGGACAGATGATGATATTTGCATGATCATTTATAGCTTCTGTGAGAGCAAAGAAAAAATTGCTTCTTTATGAAGCTCAAGAGACCATCTGAGGAAGGACGGAAGTATTAAAGACCTCCAAAAATCTCATCCTCACTGACACGTCTTCACCCTTCTTTTTCCTTTCAGCGTTGCTGTTCATAGTTCGTTAGGCTATTAAATTAAACGAGCACCTCTCTTTCTGCAGGCCGTTTGAGCGCCACCTGGGGGACCACTGGCTTCCTGTGGACCTGTACATCGGCGGGAAGGAGCACGCTGTTATGCACTTGTACTATGCTCGTTTCCTCTGTCATTTCTGCAGGGATCAGGGTCTTGTGGCTCACAGGTGGAGTACACTACAGTTTATCTGTTTGTATTTGTTTGTGTGTGAGCATTTTGAGTGTGTACGTCAGGGTCCTTTCTTTCTGTCTTGCAGGGAGCCTTTTCGGAAGCTCCTGGTCCAGGGTCTGATCAAGGGCCAGACATTTAAACTGGCAGGCAGTGGCCAGTACCTAAAGAGAGAAGAAATAAACTTCACAGGTACATGCAGCCTGCAGCTGGAGAGTGTTTGTTATTGTGACACATTTATAACACGTGTGGAGGGGGAGAGGGTATGATGATTTTTTTCACAGTAATGTGTTATAACACTGCTTTCCCACCTCCTTTTAGTCTTCCTTTAAGCCCTCTTCATTTAAGCCTTTTAGATTGCATTTTTCCAGTTGAATGACAGGTTAATCAAGCTACTCTTGGCAAAAGTCAGATCACATGAAATCCTTTGAAGAGACCTGAAAGGTCTCCTATAATTAGCGTCTAAGGATTTATTGGTTGTCAACAAGATAAACAGGAGATTCTGGAAGCTATCAAAGTAAGAAGTCTATTGATTGCAGCTATTTCTGACCCCCATCCTGCTTCTGCTAGATAAGGAGCCAGTGGCTCTGAGTGGTGGTCAAGTTGAGGTGACGTGGGAGAAGATGAGCAAGTCTAAGCACAACGGACTGGACCCCCAAGACGTGGTACAGCAGTACGGCGTGGACACAGTTCGACTATACATCCTTTATGCGGCACCACCTGAACAGGACATCCTCTGGAATGCCAAGAGTGAGCACGAGACTGCAAAATTACACACATCTAAAGTTACTCGTGAACATAATAAATTAATAATGATGTGTGAGATTTGTCATTTTGCCATAAAAGGTTTCCTCAAAAGAGGAATAATGAATAAAAACATCCTTTCTTCTGTGTGTGTTGGCCCTCTCTAGCTGATGCTCTTGCTGGGGTTCTGCGATGGCAGTCTCGGCTGTGGCAGCTGGTGACCAAGCTGAGAGGAGCGCGGCAACTCGGAGATGTACCCAACCCCAGTGTGCTGAAAAAGAAGGAGCTGGCAGAGGCCAAGAAGATCTGGGAGAACAAGAACTACGCAATTCAAGAGGTAGCTACTCTGCAGCCTTAGACTGTCTGCGATCCTGGATAAATGGCTTTAAGTGCCTCATTGTGACATTATTAAACTGTAACATATTGCGACAGTTCTCACCAGCAGGGGTCAGGTATGGCCCCATAGTCAAATCTCAGATTGTCACACAGATTTAATGCTCACTGTCCTTGAATAACATGTTGCATCTGTCATTTTTGTCTGTGTTGAATTAAGTTCTCTGCTTCCTCCTCCTATCTGTGGTAATGTTATCAATGCTGTCAAAAGATATCGTTTCCCATTTATGTGGTACTGAATGACAGAAAGTAATGCATCACTCATTGCACAGTCTCTCAGTACACAGTACTGAGTTCTGGCATTTCAATGCTAAACATCCGTCGCAACCTGAAACCCTGGAGTAAAGAGTAACCGCAGAAGGTGATGGAAATTGATTTTAAACTCTGTCTCCTTTCACACTTTATAAATAGCCTCCTTTGGCTGCCAGGTTTGATTGTCACTCTAACCCCACCCCCCTCCCCACCTTCAGGGCCAGTGCTTTTAAAGGACCTCAGGCTGTTTGCCCTAAGCCCTCAAAGCCAAGGCTTTCCTTTGAGCTGTCCCTCAGAAAAGCCTCGTTGATCAACCTTCTGCTCCCTGTGGACCTTCCCAAATGGGTCCTTTGTCCCTGAAAGCAGAGCAAGGGAATGCTGACACACTTTGTGGCTTCAGCTGGTCCACATGATGATAACAGACAGGAGGTTCATCTCCTGAACCTGTCACTGTTTTTCAATGATTACTCAGTAATACTCAGTGACACAAACAATCCATGTGGAAGAAGCCATACATCTAGTATTCAGAAACACGCACAAAGCCTCAGACTTTGATTTTTACTGACCGGCATTTCCATGTTTCTCTGTTGGTGTTTTCAGGTGACGAGTCACTTCACAGAGGACTTCCTTTTCAACGCAGCCATATCGCGTCTAATGGGACTCACTAATACACTGAGTGTGAGTGCGCTGTCTTGAAGTGCAGTACTGTACAAAAATCTTGAGCCATCTCTCATTTCTTTATATTTCACTCACAAGGAGGAAGACTTTCTTGTAATTTTTTAAAGTGGTCTTGAGCAGTAGTTTTCCAGGCTTTCTGAAAGTCTTTAAAGCTTGGGCGTTAGCTGCTTTTTTACAGATTTTTAGTCCAGTCCTTGTATCTGTCCATTTTCAGAAGCATGTTTTTTATTTGTTTGTTTGTTAAGCCAATTAACACTCACTTATCAATCATTCAAGCACAAAACAGAAACCTAAATGGATGAAGCAGTGTTGTATTGTATCTTTAGACACTTTGTTACTAGCAGCCTGTCACAAAAAGACAGAATTTGTTGCCATTTCATTTAATTGAATTTATGATTTCAATATATTGTTAATATGTACAGATGAGTTCAAGAGCGAGGTACAACAGTGAGTGTCTACAGTCATTTGGAAAACACAGTGGGGGGCTCTGTCATGGTTTTGGGCTGCGTTTCAGACAGTGGTGTTGGAGTTCTTGTCAAAACTGAACTATGAACGCAGAAAAGTACCATCAGATTTTGGACCTCAACATTGTTGAAGCAGTGTGGGATCATCTTGACAGAGAACAGAACAAAAAGCAGCCAACATCCAAAGATGAACTCTGAATGTTCATCAAGATGCTTGGAGAACTATTCCTGAAGACTATTTAAAGAAATTCCATAAAGCTTGCATGTGTTTCAGTAACTCACTGCAGTTATTTCCCATTTTCATAACAAAATCTGAAGAAAAAGGCGTGACTCAAGACTTTTGAATTGTACTGTAAACATGTTAAAACTATTGTTCAAAAACTGAACGCACTGGAAGTTGTATTTTTTCCACTGTCTGTGTGTCTAGAGTGCAACAGTCAGGCTGCTGCAGCACAGCGTAGAGTTTGAGGACGCTCTGGCTGCTCTGGTCCTGATGACTGCTCCCATGGCCCCTCACTTAACTTCTGAGCTTTGGGCGGGTAGGTGGCATTCAAATTATTCATGCACATATTCAGTGTCAAGAAGAAATGTGCTGCCTATCATATGATGAGAAACAGGAAATGAACACAACCCATCTTACACTTAACCACTTGTCAACTGATATTTAAATATTGGTAAATGAGAGTAATTTTGGTGTGTAAAAGAGGAAGTGGTCTCTGATAACACCAGTGAACACCCAGCAATGATGAAACAGAATATCAGTGAAAGAAACTGCACATCGTTCTCTTAAACCCACTAAAACAAAACTTCAGTACATTTGACCTGAAATAAACAACAAATAGGAAGCGGCAGCGTCACTTTCTGTGCCTCGTGTGGAAACGTGCCCTTGTACTGCCCTGGAGGACATCCTTTTCTTTCCGTGGTTCCGTGGACACAAAATTTCTGCGCACAGCTGAGAGACAAGTGTGTGTGCTGGTTTTAACGAGTGATATTGTTCAGTTTTTTTGCTTGTTTGTGCTCCTGTGTGTATAGCAGAAGATGCTATAGAAGCTGTAATAAGGTGATGCCCAACACACACGTTTTACAGATCATAGCGTGTGATCAGAGTTGATTTTTAGTGAACCAAAGTTCAACAGCGTCAGCAAAACCTCTTTTTGTTTATTGTCCTTACAATCAACAGTCATTTAGCTCCGTTTCACTCGGGTTTCACTGCACGGTTTCCCTTACATCATGTTTAGCCCCCACAACTTGAGAGCCACTGATGTAAAAAGATATAAACAGGACATACAAGACGTGTGACCTCTGTCACACTCTGTACTTTACTCTCTCAGCCGTTCTTCATAATTTTACACACAGTGTGCAGGATAGAGGAAGTTCACATCCTTCCGTTGTGCCTCCAGAGAACAGGAGCTCTCTGTAAGAATAGCTGTGTTGCTGCTGTATGACCCATTACCGAGATGTTAAATAAAAGCAAAATCAAAGTCATCCACGCAGCTATAAAATTAACCAAGTTCACTTTTTTTTTTTTTCTTGTTTCACTTTTGTGGCTGGCTCTTTTGTACCTCAGCATATGTTTCCTCAGTATGTCAATAGATATTTTCCATGTTGGGTCTTTCCCAGGTCTTTGCCAGGTGAAAAACCCCCTTAGCCCCCTTCTCCAATGTGGAGGGGATGTCCTGCAGCAGTCCTGGCCGACCATGGACCCAGAGTATCTGGAGGTCCCTGACTTTGTGGAATTGTCTGTACTGGTAAGTTCAGATAAACGCAAACGCTCAGACATAAGCTCAGTAAGTAGTAACTAAATACATAAATAAAGGGTTGTCTAGCTTAAACAAAGCCATTATTATTATTATTATTTAATATAAGTGCTTCACAATACTCAGGTGGCCTCAGCAGTCTAATGGACAAATCTGCAGCATCTGTGTGACGCTATCATGTCACTGTGGACCAAAATCTCTAAGGGAATTTTTCCAGCACCTTGTTGAATCTATGGTATGAAAAATTAAAGCAGCTTGAAAGGCACATTGGGGGCTAACTCAGTACTAGCAAGGTGTACCTAACAAAGTGGCCAGTGAGCGTATATACAAAACTTTATTAAGAGGAATATGCATGTTTTGCTCATGCATCCTCTAGCATTTCCTTAAACTCTCCATTTTTAGTTCCATGATTACATTCATAGTCTGTAATTTTCAAGAGAACCTATGATTAGCCTGTGTATGTATGTGCACGCACGTGCATGTCTTTACAAGTGTGCACGTACCTGTGTGTTTATGCATCAGCACGCCAAGCACTGCGCTTAAAGCTAAATAGACAAGTTGGTCAGTAATTAAAAGTTAGGAGCAGAGTTGCTGTATAATTCCTGCCTCGCTGTCACTCGTGCACTCATGCTTTTAGTTTTTCTTGGTGCTCAGAAACCATCACAGACTTCAGTTTGGCAGAGCACCTCATCACCAGGAACTCGAGTGTCTGAGTTTTAAACATGCACAGACAATCAGGGGACATATCCACCTGTGATGGAGTATTTTCAGAAAATCCACTTGTATCAGATCAAACGCATCACACATGAATCAACACAAATACACTCACAAGTGCTGTTCTTTGTGCTGCCCTGGATATCAGCTGGGCTAATAGAGCTCCAGCTGCTGTAATATGACTGTTTTCTCTTTTAGAAGGTAGTATCCCCTGAGAGAACCTTTTAATCCCTTTACACACACACACACACACACATACACACACCTGTGATTACAACAGAAAGCTGAATAGCAGCACTGTTCTTTCACTTCTGAGAGACAGAAACGGGTGTGTCTGCTTGTGCTATTCTTTCTGCAGAGATATAACTCTCGTAGTTACATTTTGGGAAATTAGCACATTTCTGTGTAAAGACTCAGTTAGGTAAGGATTACCTTCGGAAGTAGTGTTTATGGTTAGGCTGGGTCACCAGGAAACTGTGTGAGAAAGCACATGTGTGCGGGTGGGTGTGTCCAGCCCTGTTCTCACATTTCTCATACGCATTTTCCCTGTCTTAGTGAAAATACTCTTTTACACATCTCTGCAGACTCATACACACTGTATATATATTTGAGCTTCCATTGCTCAATGATGATGGTGGTGGTTTTCTCTTAGACTGAATGCTGTGTTGTGGGTTTCCTCACTCCCTCAGTCCTCTAATCACGTCCTTGGGTTTGCCCCAGAATGGAAGCCAATGCTGAGTGGCCTCAGTCTCACACGCACACACAAGCATGCACACCATTAATTTACAGCCACTTCTAGAATCAGGATCATGTTCAGCGTGTGCACGCATACACTTGCTTCTAAACATACAAGACCGAGTGCCCTTACCGTGCGTACCACTAACTATGTGTTTTAAAGGATGCGCTGTATATGTAGAAGGAAAGGTGGAGTCTGCTATTTTGGGAGTTTTATGCAAGGAAGTAGTTTATAATAAAACTTCCCATGGCAGATTCTTTTTTTTTTTCTTTTCCAAATAACTGAATGGAGAAATTCTGTTTCTTACACTCAGATAAACAACAAGTCCTGTGGCTCTGTGACGGTCCCTCTGCAGGTGTCCAAAGACACCAGTCGGGTGCAGCAGCTGGTTTTGGAGAGCCCCATTGGACAGAAGCTTCTGAGCGAACGCAGCATCAAGAGAGCCATCCTGTCTCCCAGGACTGCTCTCATCAACTTCCTTGTTGATGAGTGACATTTGTTCACCACAGCTTTTGTAACTGGTGATAACTGTAGCTCAGCACGGAGAGACGGACAAAAGAGGTGGACTTTTTTTTTTTAAGGTGAAAGGCTGAAGTTCAGTCTATATAAAATAATGTCAACGTAAATATATTTACAGACATTTTATTTATATGTTTCTATTTTTAATAAAAGATTCAAGAATCAGCAGGTTTCTTTTTTTTTACTTTATTTTTTCCTTATTAATGGAAACAAAATAACACAGTCAACACATTTAAACCTCAATACAATCAACCGTAATAATCCAAAGAAAATAAAGGAAAGAAAAGAACTAAAAAACAAAACAGAAACAGAGAGAAGAACATTAACATGTAGCATTGTTTAACCTCGGTGGGAGATTGCAAAAGTAAGTTTAGAATAAGCAAGACAGAGTTACATTT
>VUQK01007924.1:30573-47862 GCA_015106715.1 Bujurquina vittata | reverse complement strand
TATATATATATAACAAGTGTGTCAGCATTGCATTGTTTTAGTAAGACATGGAATATCATTACTATGTCAATAGACAAGTCAGAAAGTTTTCCTAAACTACACCAGAGAATGGCTAAGAGTAAATACTTTTGAATATTTTTGAAGTGGGACGTTCACAAATCAGTAAATGTGGTCTAGTTTAATAATACAGGGAAGCATTAAAGAATAAATAGCTCATTGTCTGTCACCATAACACAAAGTAGTAAACTTTTAAGTAATTATCACTTTATAGTAAAGAAGGAAATGGCATATGGTGTCCCTCCTTCTCAATCTCTTTCTCTGACTTTCTTTTACACTGCAGTGTGATCCCTTCACTTGGAAAGGGACCAGATCCAAATAACAGCTCAAAACCAATGTAAGAAACCAGATTTTTCCAAGTACAACAAAAAACAAAAGTAAAGCTAAATGAATATTGGTTTAAATGTTGCCTATACTTCATAGGCATTTAGGCATCACAATGAATATGCCAGATGGTATCCAAATCTATGTGAATAATTATGAATAAAAAAAAGATCAAAATTCAAGGCCTTCCAGCATGAAATATTTTTAAGGAACTTCACAAACAACTGTAGACACCCCCAGATTTGGAATGCTCAGTATGAATACTTAATTTGAATAAGTAGATGTAAAATTACATTTTACTCTGGAGGATAAACTAAACTCACAATAAACACCAGCAGGACAATTTGACACATCATCAGTTTCTGGTTGGATGGTTTGGGACTACGCTGCAGTGAAGGATGCCCTCTGGAGGCCAGCTGGTGAAGGAGCAACATGTTAACATGAAAGCCCCCCTTCCTTGTAGAGCTCATAACTAACTTCTGCATCCCCTTCATTCTCCCTCTTGCGTTGCAGACTCGACAATTTACTAAACGCCAGCTACGGAGTTAAGAGGTAAATGCCAAAGGTGTACTTTCAAAAGCATCCATGCCAAAATAAAACCTCAAACAAAGTGCCCGGAATACCACCTGCTGACTTCATCTCAAAAATCAGATATAGTAGCCATAATTTTTTAATGCCCGCAACCCATTTAACCATGCTACAGAAGCAGCTGAGCCAACAAAACACTACCAATAATTGCATTAAGCAATGATACAGCATTCCAACAGCAGGGTATTCTGGCATGGCTTTGTTTAACCTTTTGTTCTTTTGTTTTGATTAATAGAAATAATTTATATGTATTTATTTATGAACTAACATTGTCAGTTTCAGTTGCTTTAATGTCCCCTTTTTTTCACCAGCATGGACATACCAGATTCCGTTTGCGTCTCCTCTGTTTGCTCCAGTTTTTGTATGATTTGATTCCAATTTGCTTTTCATCCCTCTCTAGGTTTCTGTGTTTTGTTCAATACTGTGATTTCAGTTGAACATTGTGATTCATGTGTTTAATTCTTCCAGAGGCTTTGGTCAGCAGAGAAAATGAGAAAATATGCAGATTGTGTGGGTGTCTTGTCTCAGGGCTCACAGTGTCATTTTGTATGAAAGCAGGTAGTTTGGAGCCACTGTGGTGCTCACACATATTTACCTACATAACTGTGCAGGAGGGGGGATGGAGATGGGGGTCCCCTGACTCCATGTCCGACTACAAGCTTTAACATTTCTCACAGATACATGCTCATAAGAGACAGTGTAGAGCACTGAATGCTGTGTGGAACTTCAGAATGACACCCATGGTAGCTCTCCTACTCTCTTCCCCAGATTCTCACCCATCACCATCGACAGCATGACCAGTTTGGCCGGAGTCAACCTTACTGGTCCAACTGGAGCGGGCTGGTGCATCTTTGTGTACAACCTGTCCCCCGAGGCGGACGAAAGCGTCCTGTGGCAACTCTTCGGGCCTTTCGGTGCTGTCACCAATGTCAAGGTTATCCGTGACTTCACCACCAACAAATGTAAGGGCTTTGGCTTTGTCACCATGACCAACTACGATGAAGCTGCCATGGCTATTGCTAGCCTTAACGGCTACCGCCTGGGTGACCGCGTGCTGCAGGTTTCCTTCAAGACCAGTAAGCAGCACAAGGCCTGAGAGAGAGGCTGCTGGCGCCAGCTCCTTCAACCTGCAGGGAGAGCAGCTCCCTGTGCCATCACTCTACATGGGCCTGGACTGAGTCTCTCTCACACAAATTCATAAAACGGAATCACAGACACAGACATGCAGATACATGCACACACATAACACAAACATATCCATATGCAAGCATACACAAGTCAGAGTTTCAAGTAAACACACTAGTGGAGTTTTTCTTTTCTCTTTACACGACATGCTAGTCCTTCCCTATATTTGCCTGGATTGAATTAGAAGGGGTACGTAGCTGGTGGTGTTGGGTAGGGACAAGCGCTATCTATTTAGGAGACAGTCTAACGAATGTGACGGAGAATGTGTACTGAGTGCTTTGATTGAATTCAGGCAAATGACAACAACTGATGAACAAAACGATCAAACAATTTAAGTGAACGAAATATGTGCAATTTACCCAAACTCTTACCCCACCATCTCTCCCATTATCTTGCTGGAGAGAATGTAGTCACTTTTTTACACTTGGGCATTTTGAATCAGCAAGTTTTTTTAGATCAAAGAAAATGAAATTAAAAAACAGTGTTCTCTTATATACGTCTATTAAAATATAACTATATATTCAATATTTAAGGTGGTTATAATAGCCGAGTATGTAAGCATTTTCTAGAAACTTTGACTACTGTTTCCTGACCTGCATTAGGTGGTGCCTAGTGTAACGGCAGTTTCTCAACCCTATCTGGGCTTGTTAGCTCAGACCCAATATGATTTAGGTTAACTAGTGAATACTGGTCACAGAAAAGAAAAGTCCGAAGGCCATCAGAATTACTTCCCCTCACAGTCTCACAACAAACAACACAATAGTACACATATGTATCACAGAAACACAGTTCAGTAACTAGAAGATTTACACATATTTAGTCCAGTAAAGCTGTATTTTTTCTAATCGATCCTTAAAATGGATTTAATACAAGCAGACTGTCTGTGAACTTAGAGCCGAGTGGCAGAGCTCCCATGGTGACAGTGTTCATTAGTAGGTCTCTGGTGGCCAAGAGAGAGAGACGAGTGCGAGGGGAAAAGTGTTTCACCATAACACAGCCATGTCAGAGGAAAATACCGGTGCTTTTTCACTTTTTGCATCATTTTCAGGTTATCCACAGGCTGTTGTATTTCGCATGGCTCTGTCAGCCATTATTTGGCATGAGCTCCTTTTAACTCAGAAGGCATTTGGTGTTAAATGGTCAAGAGAAGGTAAAGATGGGCAAATGATGACTTACTTTTAAATCCTCTTGTACTCAGGAGATGGTGTATATGAGGTATTCAATGTTTTTGCAAAAAAGTTACAACTGAAACATTGAGAGATACAACAGATGAGCAAAAACTCAAGAGCACCGGTATTATTCTTAAGTGCACAGATAGAAGCCCCCTGAGCAAATGAGGTCAAAGTTTAACATTTCAGTAGAATTTATGGGATCTACAGTAAAAATATGAATAAAGCAGATTAAGTAAACTACAGTTTCTAAAGACTGAACACTTAAAGCTGACTTACAGTCATGTCTGCGAGTGACGATATCCAGCAATGTAAAGATTATCACTGATCCAGTGAGGAGAAATATTAACAGCTCCTCCAACTTTGCTAAACGCTCCTCCGTTTTACTTTAAAACCCTTTATTCTCACAAAAGCTTCCCAGAAACTTTGAACTCCTGCCCCGTCAAAAGATGACTGCACAAATTCAAGCTTGCAGAAAAAAAAAAGTGTCATAATTATTTTTCTGTTTACAACAGAAAAGTATTTATTTATTTGCTTCAGATCTGTTTGGCACTACCACTAAAATAGCATTTCTAAAATATCCCCAACCCAACTGCATGAAGATTATTTATGGCACCCTTGATGAAACATTAAGGCCAACCTGTCTAGTTGAAATGTCTGTTACAACCCAGACTGATGATTTACCATGGGAAGAGCTAATGTCTTTCAATATCAAGACAACTGCACATGATAATAGATTAAATAAGGTCAACTATATTCAAGACATTTTTGCTTTTTGCTTTTCTAAATGACGCTGTGTTAGCCAAAGAGGACGATCTCTTTGAAAGGATTACATTAGAGATAAATCTATTTTTATACATACAAAGGAACAAGACCTTGTGCTGAATTTTTACAGATTCTTAAGCTTGGAAAAATTGGGACATCGCATGGCTTTATTTTAAACCCTCTGATCTTTGCAGAGCAAGGGGGAACAAGCATGCGGTGTATGGGTGGGGATTTAGGGAGGGGGCGAAGGAACAATGTATCTCATCCAAATGTAACTGTCTAACCATATGAAAAAACGATTGAAATCAACCTAACAAAAACCAATTTGACAAAGAAAAAAAGTTACAGTTAAACAGTTGGGGGTATAACCTGACAAACATATCTATACTTTTGACTGCTTAGACACACACACATACACACACACACACATCTCTTGTCCTGAAGTTGTGTACAGTGTTGCTTCAATGATGGTGCAGTGAAATTAAGTTCTTTGACTTGAGAATCCCAGACAAAGTTGCAATGAGCCCAGCTCATGGCCCAGCTGGAACATTAAATAGCTGCTTGCAAAATAAAATAAAAAAGGTCAAATGCAGATTGAAACAGTGATGCAGATTCATAACGAAGATTGAGCATGAGTCTTTACGATTAGATAGATTTGATTTTTGCCAAAGAATTGCTTTGCAAGTCAGTACAAAAGGTTAAATTAAGACCTACTATAATATTCCCCGAGTAATTGCTGTACAAATCGATGTTATTTATTGAATAAGGACCCTCTACAATTTCAGTTATTGTTACTTTTGAACGTATAAGTTGCGCATATCAGTTTACATTTGTGAATCTTTAAACCACTAAACCAAAAGCGGCAGATGCAAGCAATCCCATTTGCACACATTTCATGCAGACACCGAATGATAAAAGGCATATCAAAAAATAAACAGCGAGGAATCAGTTCACCTCTCAGCGAAGGAAAAATGCATCCTCCTATAATATTTCCCCTGACATTTAAATCATCTGCTTTGTCTTGTGACTAATTTATCCTTCAAAACCACTGCACCACTTCAAATACTTATACAGGCATCTTTCAATCTGACTCATGCTGTTTCATCCCCTGAAATACTCTGAATGATTGTTGGTGGCGTGTCCAGAGCTGACCACATAAACGGACTAATCTAGTTATTTTTGGTCATGCAATTTGCAAGAGATAGCACAGTACAACTGAGCACTTGGCGAGACCAGTGATAGACGTTAGGAACAACCAAGATAACAGGCCACGTTGAGCTGCAGCTGGAGTTGTTTACCCAGCCATGTCCGATGTAGAACAGTCAACCCACAAACCAAACCCGCAGTCCAAAATGACCTTTCATACACAGTCTATACAAAGACCTACAGCTGATGTACAGTAAAGAGCCAAGGACCATGGCAGGAAACAGTACTACACTGCTTGAGCAACAACAATAATCATTTAAAAAGACAAAAAAACTTTCCTATGGAACAGTAAGTGCAATGTGCTTTGTTTTTATATTGACTGAGAACAAATGATATATATTTTTTAAAAAAGAAATTAAATGTCACACTGAAAAGGTTTGCGGAATAGTGAAAGGAGCAAAAACGAACAGACTCGTTAATAAATCAAGCAAGCAATGAGAGCTCTGATCTTAAAATCGCCATAATCACTTCCTCAGCCCCTAATCTGTGCTCTGACCATGCTAGCTCAAACTGCATATTTGGCTGACTTAATAGAGCAATTCTCAATGACCTTGAAAGGAATCCTGTCTAATATATCATCAGTTTTAGCCCATGTCAATTTCAAATATAATTTTTCCTGTAATTTATTGATTTCATTTACATATCAAGACTCACATGTTAAATTAGTGTATTTGTGTTGTTGATGTTGCCATAGAGAACACACATGGGTCAAAGATTATGTTTGGTTGCATTGATTGGGTAACGTTTGTTATTTTTCTTCCATTATTTAATTAGTTGCAGTTTACAGTGTATGCAGATTTTAGACTTAGTTAGATTTTTTTCTTTCAATCAATCTGTGTTCAATTGTGTTTGTAAAGTCTGTGGTAGCTTTTGTTGCAACATAAAATAATTTAAACAGAAAAAATTCAAAATAGCGCCAACAAACTTGTATTATTTGGGCGACTTTAAGCTTGTAGTTTTAACTTATTGTTAACTTAAAAACTATTTATTATGATTATTATTATTGCCTCGTATAAAGTATGTTTTGTGTATATTTATGGTTTATTTCATTATATTTGCAAGTTTAAAAGATTTTAAGTTTGCCAAAATTGTGGTTACACCATTTTGTTTCTTAAAAGGGGGACAAATAGAAAAACAGCTTTAGAAGTACGATTTGGAAACGTTCTCCATAGTCAAAGAATGCACTGCTATATTTAACTAATTGAAGTGTATAAACATACATGCTTTGTGCTAGATGTTATGCCTTTACTGCCTGTGTTCTGTTTGTCTTGTTAAATGAAAATCTTTTAATTATTTAATCTAATCACAGTCTTGTTTTTTCAACCACTCGGTGAACCCCTGAGACATGGCGCAGCCCCTGTAGTGAGGCCTGCAACTAGCCAGGAAGTGAGGGGATGTCCTCAGTTTGATATGCTCACAAGAAGCTTTCCTGTTTATGCTGATGGGTTAAGTTAAAAAAAAAAAGAAAAAAAGAAAAAAAAGAAGAGGATATTAGGGGTTCAGTTTACATATCTGAATTGTATACTGGCATCACCTGTATCAATTTCAATATCAGTTTTTGCATCTTGAGCCTCAATACACAATTGGAAACCTAGCCAGGAGCTCCAACAAAATACTGCAGAGCTCAGAAAAAGCTGCAGGAAGGTTTTCTTGGGAGTCTTTAGGTTACCGGAGGGGTGAGTGGTCCTTCTGTTTCTCAACCAACTGTATTTTGTGTCTATTTATTTAGAAGAGGGGTCGCAGTAACTTAGTGATGTTTTTCTTACATTTTCCTGGAATGGTAGAACAAATCAAAGGTGAAAATGATCAAAACAGTTCTGTTGACACCAACGTCAGCGAAAAAAAAAAAAAATACAGAATCTCATACTTCCAAACATGACCAAATGAACAATATCAAAATTTAACAAAGAAAAAAAAACCTTTCAGTTTAGACTAGGATATTTATTACTGGGATTTCAGCTGAAGACGCTTGAAGACTTTTTCATGGAATTGTTTAATTATTTGTACTTTACATGCCAGAAAAAAATAAAATAAAAGCTACAAATATGAGTGGCCCCATTTTCATTGATTGTCAAATCAGTACTATTAAAAAGTATGTCCTTTTACCATTGCATGTACATTCATCAGGGCTCGTTGTTGACTTGAGTGTTTCAGTAACTGCAACAATATCAGATGTTGACTGGATTCACTGTGTTAAATTTAAATAACACGTTTCCACCAGCTTTTCAGTTAAATATTTAATTTTAGTATGACCTGGGATCACAAAATAAGTTGCCAACACGTACTTTATTTAGATTTGAAAGTGTTTTTTTTTTTTGAAAGAATAGCAACAATGGTACAAACGGGCAAAAGTCTGAAGTCTGATTTAAAAAGAACTTTATTTGGAAACAATGGAATGACACAACAGTGGACACAGAGTCAATTAAACAGGTAGCATTGGAAGCTGGAAATTTAGATGATACTATAATAAACTACTCATTGGAATTTCCATGATTAATTCTTAATTGTTAACCGACACCAAGGTGATGCTGCGCACAGCATGGCAACTTCATACTGCTGCAGTGACTGTGGTCCCTCGAGAACAACCTGCAAGACAGAGCATATACATGTTTATTTCAATAGCTTGTTTGCCTAAGTCATGTCTTTCTTGTTGTTATAAAGGAAAAACAATTTAGTCGAAATTGATCCCTAAAGGTTTTACTGCCAAGGAATAAGCATCTAGAGTAGGGATGCCTCAATTATTGCTTAAATCCGAACTGGATGCCATGATAATTTTGGAGCACAACACATTCAAAAAGTCTAATTTGGTTGTACCAGATCATTAGAGATGCACCAATAAAATTGATGAACATCAGTATTGGCAGATACCAGAAACACTGGTATTGGTTCATGCCTAATAATAAACTATATTACCATATCATTATAAAGCTTACCCACTTTAATGTCAGGTGTAGTGTATCAACTGTATCACTCAAAATCCTGAAGCAAGAGAATCGACTAGAAGAAATCCATCTAATTCAAGATTATCGCGCTACACAATTTTCAATCATTTTCAATCTGATATCAGTTCAGCCTGAATGACATCTGCTGGGTGCCTTGCAGGCAAACTTAGACCATCCCATCACTCTATTGCTGTGATATGAAATATGTGACAGGACATCACAGTAACTGTGACTGAACAACAAAACCTGAATTGCTTTCTAAAAATAACAACTCATTTTACAATCAGATCAGATTAGAGTCTCAGCTGGTAAACTGTTATAGCAATATTTAAAGCTGTGACATCATTCAAAAAAAGGTTAAACTGTCTGCAGTAAAGGATGTATGCACTATTGTACGAGTACTACTGTTTACATACATCTTAGCCATTTAGAGCACCATTAAATTCTTGCCATTTATTAATCCTAACACTCGACCACTAAGATGAATTCAAATGAAGCTGCCTTTATCTCGATCTTGCCACTGTTCTGCTCTACTAAAATGAAGCTTTACGTTATTCTTCCAGATATACTGAACTTTTACAATGCACAACTTTTTGGATTAAATGAAGATATGGCAACAAGCTGCTTGTATGTTCCTTCTACGTATGCTCAGAAACAGGACTCCTCTGAACAATGCTGGCCACAGAATGCATTTGAGATCATAAAGAATAAGAAGACAAAAAAATATATATAATATAGGTCTGCATAGGTTTGCCTACAAATACTAAAAAGTTGGAGTTACTTACTAATGAAGAGGCTCTAGAGCTCTCCATGCTCATGAATCAGTGGCTCCAGGCTCGGTGGCTCCTGACAGATTGCAGGGCTGATAAACTCCATCAGGTACTCACATCGACTAGGCTCTGAGGTAGAGGTCACAACTGTCTCCTTTCCACATGTTAATTTAACCTAAAAGTAAATAAAAAAAATATCTTGTCACACTGTAAAATAAAAATAGTTATTTAAAGTCAAATTAAGACAGAAAAGCTCAAATGAAGCCTGGCTGGCTGACACTCACTGTGGTGGATCTGCTGGGGCCTTGCCAGCAACCTGTTCCATGTTCATACTTCATTACAGAGTAGATGTTGTCCTCAGGACCAGCCCATTTCCCCCAAGAGCTACACAAAGAAAATGAAGGCAAACAAGGATGAGCAAAGAATCAAGCAGAGTCCAGCGAAATAGACAATAGATATTTTCTTACCCCAAGTTAGTTTCTGATCCACCATACTTGGGTTTCTGGGTTACCTTGTTGAATGGACAGAGTCTATAGACATACCTGGGGGGAAAAAAGACAAACATAATCCTTCAGAAGTAGGAACTTAAATCAAGAATTAAATACAAAACATTTTTAAAAGTACATACTCGCTTGTAGTCAACTCGTAACATTGGCTATAGAGGTAAGCAAATTCAGAACTGGGTCCAAAGTCAAAGGAGATTTCCTTCTCAAGGTTCCTGGAAATCCAGAAGTAAATGGTCTTTATTTACAGGTTTCAATTACAATAACTCAATGCTTGTGCCAAAAAAAAAATTTACTGCAGCTGTTGAAATTTAAACTCCCATTGTGTTACAAAAGCTGATTGCATTACTGACAAATATCCTTCTTCACATTCAGGCTAAACCCTTACCTGATCTGATCATCTATTTCCCGGAGAGCTCTCTCAGCCTCATCAAACTCATCCCTGGCTTTCTGAGCAGCTGGAAATCAGATACACACACTTCAAATATATGCCCGCACAGTAAACTCACAATAAAAACACATGCAAAAAGGCAGAGTCTGTGCAAATCACGACTTCCTCGTGATGGTTTTGTAAGTAACAAACCCTGTGTCATATAAAAGTAACATCACTGGTGAATTATTTTTCTATATAACTTATTGCAGAGCATAACAAATAATGCTTTTCAAATGAGAACATTAAAATGCAAACCGATATGCCGTTACATCTGTGATGACTCAAACACTCATTGCTCAGGACTGGCTGACTCACTCAGTTTTAAACGCATACTTACCATCAATGAGATGCTGCGTTTCTTGGTCATAGGGAGGCATAGTCCCCTCATCGTCATCCTTCTTTTCTTCAGTTCGTGCTGTAGGAGGGATCTGTAAATCAAACACAGGTTAACTCTAAAAATAGTCTGTGACTCATGCAGCACAAGTTTGATGGAGAAACTCAGTGAGCTTACCTTATAATCATGCTCATTCTGGTCATCATCTTCATCATCTTCATCCTCATCATCATCCTCATCCTCTGGAATGTCATCGTCAGGATACTGATCAGATTCATTGTCAAGGACTGACTCAGTCTCCTCTGGTGCTGGGCTGTCTGTGTTGGACTGATGCCAAGAAAATTTAGAGAAGTGGTGTCATTCTCACATGAAGTTTACTGACTATAAAAATGTACAGCATCTTACCTCTGATATGTATTTTTCTTTGACATTATTCCAAACAGACTCGAAAGCTCCTGTGTCTACTTCATCCACTCCTCCCAACAGTCCCTGTGCAAAACAAAGGAAATGTTCACATTCTGATTTGCCACAGCATTTAAAATCCAACAAACTTGAACAGAAGAAGACCGAAAAAAAAAAAAAGTGGTTTAACCTGTGCCTCAGCTTCTGTGAAGGAACCATCGGCATCTGGATCGAGCTCAGAATGAGACAGAAGCTCAGGCACTGACACACTGTGGGACATAAAAACACATTAGTCACTAGAACATATGAAAACTATTACAACAAAAAATAAATGCTTCACACTAATGATGCACTAAAGTGTATTAAAAAGCATGTCAACTCTTTATTTAAAAGAGTTACAATCAATTCATTCTGTAGACATTTTTGTGATCGCTATGATCTGCCATCAGCTGCTTAGCAGGATATGTGGAAAAAAAGTATCAATGGGATGTATATATATTTTTACATTTTAAATCAATACACTGTCTTCTTTGTATATTTTTCTGTTTGTTATGTGTCCTAAGACTTACGGAGGGTCCCAATACTCACAAGCCATCTCCATCATCATCGAGTTCAAGAAACACCTCAGCCATTCTAGCTTTATCTTTCTCCGTGCGAATGAGAGCTTTTTGATCTGAAAAAATAAATAAATACATACACACACACACACACACACAGCTGAGGATTGTATTAACATGTTTGCTGTCTGCTGCTAATGAGGCATCATCTCAACATAATCAGGCTTAAACAGTGTTTAACACTGTTTAGCTAAAAAGATACTAGAGAACCTATAATGTGATGCTCTTTACAAACACTAGATGGCGATTTATTTTTAAATCTTAGTTTACCTTCCCAAACCTTCAGATGGCGCTCTTTAGCTTCTCTCTCTGGCTGCTCTGCAGTCTCCTTTACGGTTCTCAGAGCCTCCACCTTTGCTTCCAGATCCTTCTTACTGCCCTGAACGTCTGTAAGTTTGACCTGTTGAGTGATAATTTTAAGTTTAACCAAAGTTGATCTATACACAAAATGATACCCTAACATCTTAGGGTCTACTTTAATCCAAGAGTGACACCAGTAACGTAGCCTGAAACATGGACAACCCCATCTTTTAGTACTCTAAATTAATATTATTATTTTTTTATTATTATTATTAGTTTTAGCTTTCCACAGTTTAGCCATTACCTGGTTTGTGAATATACACTAAGCAAAAGATAACTGGTGTAAACATTTGCAATTTCCTTAAACATTAGCACCTCAATGTCAAAATGATTTTAACTCTGTAATAACCCATGTTTAAGAGTAATATTACATAAAGACCAATGACTGTGTTGTCATTCCCACCTTCTTCTCCTCTAGACCATTTCTGGCCTCCTGGATAAGTTTCTGCTTAAACAGAAAGCCTTCTTTTGCAATTTCAGCCATCTTCTGCAAGCTCTCTCTCTCTTTGCGCCCCAGCTCCCTGCAAGTCACATCATATAAAAATATACCGGACAAAAACAAAAAGAAAACATGTACATGAAAGTGTTAGTAAAAGCCCCTAAAAGAAACGCCAGTTTTTAAAGTCATAATGCAAAAATAAATAAATCTTACCTGCATGTGTTCTGACAGGCAGCACCACTGTTGTACTCATCAGTTGTGTCACAGCAGTCTGCAGAGAAAATTCAAATGTTAAACTAGATCATAGCCACACAAGACCAAAAAAAAAAGGAAAGAAAAAGAAAAGAAAAACATACCACAGATCCCATCATTGATGCGAGAAGACGGGATGAAGCCTGGACGAAAACCTGCATTGGTGCAATGAAAGCTGCCATTGGGACAAGCAGCGGTGCCTGCAAATAAAGAACATGGGTGCGTTTATCAGATACTTAAACTACTTAATTCAAGTGTTCTACGAAAGTTTTTTTTTATTGTATAGTCGTAGATGAGTCGCCAGACTCCAGGGTATACACACCTGGCTCATCAGAACCGTCATGGCAGTCACAGTAGTCATCATTTACCCTGTCAAACGGAATGGTGCGTGATCCATCCAGGCAGGTAAAGGGTTTACCCTCTTCGTAAAACTGCCGCTCTGTCGAGGTTATAAGATGATAGTGTCAGTGCAATCAAGGGTCCCAGCCACAGGAAGCTGACTACCGCAGCGTTAAGTGCTTCAGTGTACTCACTGATGCGTTTTAGTCTTATTTCAAACATAAATGCTTACTTGACAAGGGGACACCGCGAGGACGCTGGACCTCCACGGCAGAGACTCCCACACTCAGCAGCAGCAGCTGCAGCAGCAGATACTGACAGGACATAATGAGAGTCCACCGTGCAACGACACCAACGCCTAGCAGTCATACAAAATAAATAGATTAAACAAAACTTCAAGCATAGAATTCCAGAAGCGATAACTTTATAAACTACAGGCGGCTGGGCAAATTACAACGACTTCATATTCGGGAGCTAACAAATAAATGCTAACTATAAGATTCAGCTACCGCATTAGCAAACCACAAATTAAAACGCCGATATAAAATCACTATTTGAGCATATATACTTATAACAACTTCCCATTACCTTTGCAGTTCAATCAAAGCACTACAGCCCTAACAGAACTTTGTATTTTATCTTTTTCAAGATAGCTAATAGCTAACCACTACCATTCAATACACCACCTAGTTCCGTATGGGTGAGCTCATGCGCATGACCGCAGCACCTTCTGGCATGTCCCACTCTGATTGGACGATGCTCTGGGTAGCTGCTGTGATTGGCGGAGAGTGAGATAAGCTTTTGCACTTGTCCGGAGTGTAGTGGATTCTATGGGATATATGTGAGGACGCAGCCATCTCATGTTAGAGAACTAGTTATCACTGTTTACACTTTAACGTATACACTTTATTTAATGTTGAGGAAAATAACAATTAACAATCAAAACGCCCACACAAACTACCAACGTATTGTAGCCTCTCTATAAAATCATGGCGCTTTTGTGCCAGATTTAATATAAATAGGACAGTCTAAAGGGATGTTTGCACATACCTACCTGTCCATACTGGAGCAAACTGGTTCAAATAAAGGTGCATGCCAAGGTTACTTAAAAGTAGGTGGGGGAAAAAATTAAGCCCCTTAGCCACCTGGTGGGATCCCTGCAATATCCAGTAAAAAATACATTCTCGCTATACAATAGGAATAATCATCAAGCAAGTTAAATTTGTTTTATCACTTTTAAAGACAAGGAAACAGTCAAAAATTGCTTTACAGAGTTATCAGTAAAAACCAGCCCATGTCAAGTCAAAACTGACACACATTAACTAAGCAAAATAACACAAAAAACACAAACGCTACCCAAATGCCTGTCTGAACAAATGAGTTTTAAGGTACCTAAAGGACGCCACAGAATCCAAGAGTGCGACGAGTGTGTTGCAAGCTGTTCCAAAGATTTGGGGCTAAGGTCCCACATAGTTTTTCAGTCAAGTCTGTGAAATGACAAGTAGGCCCCTCTCTGAGAACCTGAGAACCTGGCTTGGAAAACAGTGGAGGAGCAGTTCCCCAGTGTAGGTGGGGGGCTCACCCCGTAAGGCCAAAAGATTTTTAAACCAAAATCTAAGCCTGACAGAAAGCTAGTGCAGAAGCTTTATAAGTGGGGTTATATGAGCAGATTTATTAGACTGAGTTAAAAGCCATATAGCAGCATTTTGGACAGGCTGGGGGTGGTGAATAGATGCTTTAGACAGAAAAGAAAACAGTGCATTACAATAATCCAAGTGAGAGGAGATGAAGGCATGGACAGGCATCTCCAATTCACTTTTTGAGACAGCAGTCCTGGGTTTAGTAATATGTCTTCAATGGAAAAAACAAGAGTGAGCTCAAGACTTGACATGAGTATCAAAGACCGATCAAAAATTATCCCAAGGTTCTGTGTATTAGCCTTCACGGTGAACGAAAAAGACCCTGATCGCTGCCTGATTTGTTTTGTAATGGTCTCAGGAGCAAAACCACCATATACTCTACATTAATCTGCAAAAGTTTTTAAAAACCATTAATGCAAACAAGGAAAACTGACAGCAAACATGACAGTGGGATTTGCATTTAATAGAAAAATCTTGCTTTATTTGTATTTTAACACACTTTACAGTACCGAACAGTGAAATAAAAGAAAAATATACTGATATACTATAATATTGTTTTATATATAGCTGTTTGCTTATTAAATGCATTTATTCACAAAATGACACCTCAGCTCTGTCAAGAGGAAAAACTCTCATAAAAATAATATAATAAAAAATAACTTGGACACATTTTACACATTACAGCAACATCATTTACAAATATTACAATCATTTCATGTTTTTTTTCCCCTTGAATAATCTTTCTTGCTCATGAACAAACACATGAATTAAAGCCCAGAGAAGTATTCTCAGAGTCAGTCTGTGACAACATAACCTGACAGCAACCCCGATGGGAACCAGCTAAGTAGGCCACCACGGGATGGACATTTAGGGTATCAGTCTAGATCGTGATTAAAGTTACTAAGAAACAGAGGTGGTGACAGTGCTAGAAATGGCCAAGTTACGTAAGGGCTCATTTATCTCCTTTGACTGCATCTTATGTGACTACAGCTTCCGGGTTCAATCTTACATGGGCATTTAATAAAGAATGATTTGTTTGGTTATGTCTGCAGAAACGAGTGAACACCGACTGCTTCACAATGAGAGTTTGTGGTTTGGCCCAGTGGAATATAATCAATAAGTGACTGCCAGTGACCAAACCAGGAGCATACACACACCGTTTGCCTCGAAACCTGATGAAATAAAGTGCTGGTACAAATATATTTGATTTTAACGATAAATGTGAACAATTAAAAAATTAAAATAAGACAGCACAATTGAGGAAAAATATATTTGAAGGATGGAAATATGAGGATGTAGCCTGCAGTGGTTCACTTAACAACTTTAAGTGGTTATTTGTCAATCATGATGATGCGGATAAATTTATAATTTACAATACAATAATACATTATATACAAGAGTGGTAATGCTTATAGCTATATCATCAACACGTGATTCATTTTCCAGACCATCCACCAGAATGATATAAAAATAAACTGTACACAAACTGTTCAAAGAAAACACTTCCCGTGGTTTTCTTTTTGTCATTTAAAAAGAATGGCAGCAATCAATCAATTTAATAATTTCCTTAATAAGAAACAATTGCTACAGTATCGTGTTTGTATGGCAATTAAATATTGATGTTTTTTATAGCTTATAACAGAACAAGAAGCCACAAAACAAAGCAAAATGTTGAAAGTAAAAGGCCAGTGTGTATGGGAATCTTTTATTTGAGTAACTTCCCATTCCACTGGATGAAACAGCCTGTGTGGGGGCCTCGCGGCTCTGCTCCAGCCTGTCACAGAGCAGGTCAAACCCACGGGGTTCTCTTGCACCAGTCTGTGGTGTCCTCAGATAAGTTCAGTTACTGACCTGCAGGAACTTGCTCTTACCTTGTTCAAAAGAACCACACTTGTGTTCTTTTGTTTATGTATTTATTTTTATACCCTGTGAGAAACAAACACCCGGACAAAACGGTGGCCTGTTTGAGCTGTGCTGATCGAATCCTGAACATCCGCTCGACAAGATGCGGCGATGCCAGTAAGTGAACAATGACAAGTGTGACAACATCTTCAGCACGCTTGCCATCTCTTATGCTTCCTCTAAAGCTTAACAAACAAACACACACACACACACGCACACACACACACACACACCAACTCTAGAATCAGCATGTGGTCAGATCGAAAGAAAGAGCATCCCTTTTCATTCTTAAAGCCGATTTCTCACTTTCCCCTCAATGCCTTCAGATAGCTATAAGATAGTCATTTTGCCATCCTGATTAGAAAACAACACATTCTTTATGCTGGTCCAAGCACAGCAACAACGTAACAGTTGGTTGGCAGCAGTGTCTACCTTTCCCCTCCAAATGCAATGCTGGATACATTGCGTTTAGACACACTGATACTCACAGAAATAAGCATACAGACATGATATAAATATACTAGGATATCTGTTATATATCTTATAAACCTACATATTAGCAGGCATGTATCCTGCATCTGACATTAAGGCAAAAAAGCATCAAACATAAGGATGATTAGGAACTGCTAGACCACCTATTTGGCCACGTCACCCTTCTTTCCCCTGACATTCTACCTCCCTGATTTTCTTATTCATCTGTCTTCCCTTGAATCACTTCACCCACTGAAGTTTCTCATCCTTTACTTTGGTGAGATTTGTTGTGTGTGAGGAGACGAGGATAACCACGCAGTGCAAGTGGGTGTGAGATGGCGAGTGAAAATTTGTTCTGCTGATGAAATAATCCCGTGTCCCTTCAACGTATTCAGCAACTGTTAAATATAAAATAGGCAAAAACGTATGCTTCAAAGCATCACATGGCTTATTCTCAGAAAGTAAAAAAAAAAGTTATAATAAAAAAAAAAAAAAAAAAAAAAGAAAAAAAAAAAAAAAAAAAACAAAAACAATAAAATAACAAATTGGGGCCACTTATTTTTAATATAAAAAAAAAAAAAGAGGCGGGCT
>VUQK01007924.1:19183-30553 GCA_015106715.1 Bujurquina vittata | reverse complement strand
AAAAAAAAAAAAAGGAAAAAACGTATACTTAAAAACAACAAAAGGATTATTCACAAAAAAAAAAAAAAAAAGTTATAATAAAAAAAAAAAAAAGATAAGCTGGAAAGAGAGTCCAGTGGTGGTTGTGGTGGTGGTAGGGATTGCTCTGCATTTAGAGTTCTGAGTTATTATATTACCAGAAGAGCAACAAAGGAAGACTTACAGCTGAAAACATATCACCACAGAAACTGTACGTGTGAGATACATACCACAATACCATGAACAGTAAAGATAGAGAGATCTTCAACAAGAGACAATCAAAAATGATAACAGAATCAGACACTCCTGTCCCACAATGCATTGCTTCACGACAGCTCCGTTCAGGAAGCTGGTGTGTCAGAAAGGCACAGAGCCATCTTGCACCAGTAGCACTCTCCGTGTAAAGGGAAAAGGGGGGTACGGGACCTGACGGCCCCTTCATCGCAGCATCTTCCTTTCTTTCCGTAGTTTTCCCCTCTCCTCCTCCAACTCCCAATGGGATTATCTTATTTTTCTTTCCGACAGAAATGGAAAAAAAAAAAAGAAGTCACTCGGATGTGTAGCTTTTCTGAGGAGAACAGTTTCTATTGAGATTCTAACGAACATGAATTACTAATACTGACTGAACACTAGTTAATACTCCATTAAGGGATGGCTTTTTCCAAAGAGATTCATTACTTATCAGTGTCCCTCTTATAAATGCACACATACAAACATACAGTCCAGTGTGTGTTTCTGCCCGTGTGTTTCCAAGAAAAAAAATACCCAAAAAGAACGGGGAATATGCAGAGTGCACTTTTGCCGCATGATTGCTGCATGCTTGTACACACATTGCATTAGTTGACTCGTTCCTGCACTTGTTGTTGTTGTTGTAGTTGTTTTTTTAAGTTGTAACGTGTCACTTCATGTGTGTTTATGTGTGTGCATTTCAGTCCAGAGTGCTACGCTGTCTTCAGTCGCCCACCATTAATGCTCTCCTAAAATCCTCTTAGTTTAAAGTCCACTGTGGAACCAGTCGAAGGACTTGTCACCACTCCAAATCTACAGTTGCTGTGTAATTAACTTCTCTTTAAGCAATTTTTATTTATTCCCTTTTTGAAAAATATATTTAAAGGTGTGTATTGTCATTGCAGTCTTATTTGTTCTTGGTTTGGCCATTGAAAGGATGAACAAGATAATGTGTGCAAGTGAGGAGGGAGATACAGGAGCAGAACTCATGTATCATCAGCTTGTGAAGAAGAATCCTCCTCTTCCTCTACAGGACTTGTGTCAGAAAGTCTGTCCTTTCCAGGCCCCCTACCCAACTGCGATTTCAGCTCCTCCTCCAAGTCCTCTTCTTCCATCGCCACCTCATCTTCCTCTTCTATTATATCCTCATTTTCCTCCTCTGCCATTATATCTTCCTCTTCATCCTTTTTACACTCATCCTCCCCGTGACTGCAGTCCTGTGCCACATGGTTTGGCGTGGACTTATCATCCTCGTCTTCCTGTTCCCTCTGCGAGCTCTCTTCAAGGGTGAGCTCAAACTGAAACTTGTCTATGCAGGCGTTTAGATCCTTGTCCTCATCCACAGCAGGTGGTGAGGGGCTTTGGGGGATAGTGCTCTGATACCAGTCCCTGTTGTCCTCCAGAGTGTCCAAGATTTCCTGGGCATCGGGGTGCACAAGATCCCCCCATGTCTCCCACAGCGGGTGGACAATGTAGTCAATAAAGCCCACCTGCATAAAGGAGAAAAAAAAAGGCAATGACTGACATGACATAAGCTAGCACGGTGGTGTCTCTTCACTGCCTGCAAATCAGCATTAAAAATGTAGGAGGATGACTGCTGTGATCAGAGCTGATAAATCACTCTCCGCGCTGTAGTTATCACTCCACCTACAATATTAACAGTTATCCAGTTGCGTGTTATCATATTCATACATGTGAGTCTTTCCCTGCTGCTCATTTACCTGACTTTTTTCCACAGATGCAGTGTGTTTATCGCACATGGGACTGATCTCCATCCCCCGCTCTCTCTCCTTGTCTCCCTGCCTGAAGAACTCCTCCATGATTCTCTCTGTCCATTGTCGATACACAGCCAGAGGCTTCGTGGGATTGCTCAGGTCAGCGCAGTGCACCATGTTCCTCAATACCTGCACAAACACAAAATCATTTCTCATACACTATATTGTGTACACGAAAAGTTATTAGGACCTACCTGAATTCTGATTAGCACGAGGATTGTTTGAGCATAATCTATCCTGTCCCTTGGGAGCAGAAGCCCAACTTTTTGATGACCTCTTTCACACTTACTTTATTCGCTTTTCCTTTCTTTTCTTCCATAAGTTGGCACTACTCTCAATCCTCTTTCTCTAAAGTCTCCGCAACTGCTCTTTCCTTATTGATCTTGACACTAACTTGGCAAAAATGTTCTTCATGTTTAAAAGCTCAGGAAACATCCTCTACTACTTGCGGCTGGATTTAATTAACCTCTTCATCTTACTTCCTAATGAAAAGGTAGCGAAAATGTTATCATTTAATCCAGACATCACCTGTGCTCTCTTTTTAATTCTCTCTTTTAATGTCAGCAGTTCTTTTGTGACATCTGGCTGTGGCGGTTCAAGTCACAGTTTCTCCAGTGGTGAAGAAGAAGTCTTTATCCATTGAATTTCAGAAACCCCAGACTACTAGTCCTTTCCAAAACTCTTGACACATATAATAATACAACAACATTTTAGATGTCAGTCATTCAGGATGCAGACAGATTCAAATACACTGCTTTCATCTTTACTCAAAGACAGCCGACCACCCTTAGAAACTGTCAGCAGCCACCTCCACCTCGGCTGACATATCTAGGGATGGTTTTTTTTCTGTCCTTTTCATGACTCTCTTTGTTAAAGCTCAGGTTCTTTTTTTTGTTGTGGAGAGATTTAACTAGAAGATAGTCAAGATGGTACATGGTTTACATTTCCAGGTGGATCAATGTGTAATCAATAAAACTAGATCTGGACACGGCTGTAACTGATTTTTGATAACTGTCTGTATCTTACACCTTGAAGGAGTTTGGTGTGTGAATTATATAGTTCATCCAAGCAGCAGCCTCTAGCTCTGAAAGATGAAGCAATCATCCAAACGCCAAAAAAATACGAGTTCCTCAAATTGCCACTTGAAAAGTGGACAGACTGAGTCCTCATGGAAAAATCTGTACCAATTAGCTGGTATCGGCGTCTGTGCAGTACACTCTGCTAACCAGGCAAGCTAGCATTATATGATACCCTAGCACTCCACCATTGCAGACAAATGCATCACTTCTGTCTCCAAATAAGCAAGACAACAGCCATGGAGTCAATCCTTCAAAACACAAGTCCACAAGCTAATGGGTGTCTTTGTGGTGGCGACAACCATCTAATACATACAGTCAATGGGTTCAGCTTACTTAAAACAAAATGCAACTTTCATATTTATTGTGTTTCCAGCAGGTCTCAACCATCAACAAACAGCACAGAAAAGTTTATAGAATACAACAAAGCAGAAATCATAGCTGTTGCGGTGCCTAAGCAAGCAGAATACTGCCATTACATTTAATGGAGAGGGATGGAACTGGAAACATGCAAGTCATACTGTACATAATGTAATAATTGTACAGTACCTTTCTTTACTTCTACTTTTTCCAAGCCAGTGTTTATAACACTCTGAAATATTCCTTTCAGTGTTTGTTGATTGCAGGTACGTTTAAATCACTTAAATAATGGCGTCTCACCTGTATTCGATCAGTGTAGTGGTCAAGCATCAGCACTCCAGAACTTGTCACTTTCTTGGTTTCCACCATAGTCTTGAGGTCTGCCAGCAAACTCATGTGTTTAGACATATCTGTTGCCAAAACCTGAAAGCAGAACGAGTATGAATGCATTAGAGGAAAAATAGAGAGTCAAAGAATAGAAAGGTCACAGGAGGGGAGAAGATGAAGACGTGAGTAGGTATTCATCTTGATAATTCAGAGTAAATGTGTTGCCACTCACCATGTCAATAACAAGTTTCCTCAGGCTCTGTCTTTGCCTCTTGGTAAGGTTCTGGAAGATGTCACAGTTCTCCTCGTGAAGCAGCTTAAAACCTACAGCCAAGTGATGGTTCTCCAGCACGGACTCATCATTATACATCAAGGCTAATTCTGAGTCTGAGGGAAGTGTCATACAATATACAATATCAGTAAAACTGCAGCATCAGTGTGCTCATAGATCCACCAACAGATCAATGTCATGGTCATAATCATTTCCTAATGTTTCCTAATGGGTTTTTTTCCAAGTACTTTGTTAAGTGACAATAAAGATCTCTTGGAAAAGAGGATATTTATCTTGCAAAACACACTGCACAGTGAAAAACACGCCTATCAAAAATTAGACAAAGACTGACATGATTAATGCTGAAAATAAGAGTTAGAAAACACATTAAAGGCAAAATAGCTGATCTAGAAAAGTGGCCACATTTAATTCCTTTCCTTCAATAGCTTTCCTCGCTTTGCTTGTGGGAATTGCACATAACTGGCAAACAAGTAGTACTGGGTGGCTGTGGCTCAGGAGGTAGAGCAGGTCATCAACTATTTGGAACGTTGTTGGTTCAATCCCTGGGGCAATATACTGAACCCCAAGTTGCTTGTGATTGTGTGTGAACCTTAGATAGAAAAGACATAGATCTATGAATGGGTGAATGAGACATGCTGTATAAAGCGCTTTGAGTACTCATGTCGAGTAGAAAAGCACTATATAAGAACCAGCCCATTTACATCAGGCAGATGCAGCTTTTTGTATGTCCATTATTTATGTTGTTTCATGGTTTTTTTTAATTACGTGAGTGTGTTTGATGCAGTCAGATTATACATTAGACAATCTAGTACAAAGCCGCACAATGTCTGATTCCGCCCATGTGAGAGTAGCGCAGGTAAGTGTAGGCTGCATGTGTCCTGAGCTACTGCAGGCTTTACCCAGTCAGCCCCCATGCTTAAATAAAACACAGTTTTAGAGTATTCCTATACATGCATCCTTTTCCTGAACCAATTAAGTGTTGGAGACTATGAGAGGAAAAGCAAGGCCTTGCCAGTCTAACACAGAGAGAGAACCAGTCACCTTCACACTTATGGTCAGTTTAGAATCACCAATCAGCCTAACATGCATGTCTTTGGAGTGTGGCAGGAAGCTACACACACACAGCCACATTTAGAGCATGCAAACTCTACACAGAAAAGTCCCAACCCAAAACCACCTTTCTGAGAGGGGACAGTGCTAACCACTGCACCACCCTGCTGCAGAACTGCCAGTTTTGGAGTATCTGAGAGCACCTCAGTGAGTGATAACATGTTGTACCCAGACTATCCCCTGCTGTGTGAAACAGCAATTTCAGACAGTGTCTCACTTGCATTTTCTAGAGTTTGTACAGTATGCGAAAACCAAAAGTTTAATCTCATTGTGACTCACTGGTGTTTATGAGGAATTGGTTCGACACTCCTGGATGGTCCACATCATGGATGGCAGCAGCAAATAACGCAGCTAGTATCTCTAGATCGGTGAATACAGCCTGTAAGAAAGAGAGGAATAAAAGAGGGAGACATTTTGAAAAGCAGTTTGAAATTTGGGTCTTGACTATTGTTTCCTTTCTAGAAGCTGTGTTGGCCTCTTGTACTTCTGCGTTGTCTTTGCTGTTAAATAGAGGTATTTACATCTAAAGCTGGTGTGGACAGCAGTACATGAGTAGACTGAGTGACATCTGCAGCGTGGAGGCTGTTGTGGTAGGCCACATTGGCGTGATAGTGGTCCTCCAGGGTCATCACATAGGTGACAAACGTATCCACAGGTATCCGAAAGGTTTTCAGTAGATCTCTTTCCTGCAACAGGAACAGTCCACAGGGGTCACAATCACAGTCATGTACATGTTATTAGCTACTGCACAATCCATTAAGTCCAGTCTCTCACCTGGAAGATGGCATACATTATGCAGCTTAGGGGTCGATTATTAGAGAACTCTGCCACGCGAAAGATATTAAGGCCCCACTTGTTCAAGTCATTCAGCTCCTGAGGGCACAACAGACACAAGTAACACACATGAGGACAACGGTACAATCCAAACTGCTGGTTCTTTAAATGATATTTCTGATCCAGAATCAGTTTCTCTGAACAGTACAGTACCAGTACTGAAACTATCGTTAAAAGTGGTATATGACATCATATGTAATATTTGGTGTCAGTGTTTTAGAATGGATTTCCCTTTATATGTTCTCAAAGAAGACTATAGAATGTACACATGAATGGAATATTAGATTTACATAAGGAAATACAGTGTGTTGAGAAGGTATTGGGAGATTTGTGTTGCTTTGACTTCCATTTACCCTGGCTAGCGCATCCTCATGTTCAGTTTTCACTCCGAAGCGAGGCAGGGCGGAGTTGGAAAGGCTGGAGCTGTGTGTGAGCTTCTTCACACCGCTGATGTGACACATGGGCTTCTCCCTCTCCCTTATGGTGGGGGATGGGATTTCCACTTCGTTTTGCTTATCTGGAAGGAGCAGCAGCCAAAGATCAGCTACAAGTTTTGCAAGAAAGTTGCCATAAATGATGGCAAGAAATCAGAGGCAGGATTTCTTTACCTAGAAAGGTAGTGGAGATGTATTCTGACACTTGGTTCCCTGAGCGACTCATCTCTGACAAATGGGACAGTTCCCTGTTCAACATCCTTTTAAACTGAGGAGAGGACAGACATTGAGAGAAGTGAGTGACTTGAACAGTAGTTTGAACATAGAAGCACAAAGACACATGTTACTGACATATCCAAATATATACAGAGGAATCATTAACGTTGTACTTTAGATTCCATTTGCAGTGGTATGTAACAACAAAACATTCCTGTGATTCAAATATGAAAAAATAAATTATCACCCTCATTTGCTAAAGAGTGAGAAAATCAATTATGAATCATGCCTCCCCCTTTTCTCAGATAAGAACAGACTGTTCAATACCCCAACTCAGTGTGCTTGAACACAGATTTCCAATGATATACTGCGGTAATGTGGCATGTTTTTATGTATTCTTCTCTATACATCTACAGACACAAATGTGATTAAATGAGAACATTATCCATGCAGACAGAAAGCACTGTTCCTGAATGTTCTCTCAGCTTTTATGTAACGTTTTACTTTCGTAGCTCAACATGGTAATTTGGGAGACTTAACAGTTCCCCCTCAGACAAGTCATGTGAAGGCACAATGCAAATCGGACAGACCCCTCAGTCTGTGTCCTACTGACTGATCTTTCACACATAACAATCTCCATGGCAACCCGAACAGTTGCCACGGCAACTGCCTCCTCACAGTCAGTCCTTCAGCTTGATGTGAGAGCGGTGGCTGCTTGGGTGACAATCTGAGGGAGTAGGCAGGTGTCTCTGACCTTTACCAAGGTCAACCCTCTCCTCCTCTGCCTCTGCCTCTCTCTACATCTCTCTCTTACTTAAACCTGCTCCTCCCTCCCTCTTGAAGTAAACAGCATTCTCCATTACCTCCCTTGAGCCCCCAAATCCTCCTCTGTCACAGGCTTCTCTTTGTCTTGCTTCCATTTCATCCATTTTATGCAACACCACCATCTGTCACTCTTATCCCCACAGTTATCTCCCATTTTCCCACCCTTTCCTGGCCTGTTGCCCCTTACGTGATAGGCCAAGCAAATAGCTACTGTAACAACAAATTGCAGGAGCAATCAGGCAGAATCAGCCATCAGCAGCCAGGAAAGCAAGTCAAGCCCAGTGGCACACTTAGGCAGCAGGCTCAGCCCAAACCTCCTCCTCCTCTCTCCCGCTCTCTCTCGTTCTTTCCTTCCCTAATGCTGTAACGCTGAGTCATAGCTGCCAACCAACACTTCTACCGTGCCAGTCCGAGTGCCAGGACAAACAACACTCTTCCTCAGATACAGACTAATGAAGCAAACATGCAAACACTGTACAGACATGGCTGTGGATTCACACACCTGCATGTAAGGTATACGTCAGGCATATATCTTTTCTAACAGTCACTGGTCCCGAGTAACACGTGGCAGGGCTCTAAACTATAACCCGTGCTCTATGATTCAGGGAAGGCAAGTAAATCTTATAATCCTAATTTATTTTCTTTTTATTAAGTGTCAGGACAGCACATCACATAGAAATCTAGAAATCTAACATAGTAATGACAACTTAAGTAAAATTTTATAAATTTATATAGAGACAGAATGTTAAATAAACAAAAGGGCAATTAAGCATCTATACAGTCCCAAGAGAATAAGCTTGTCCTTGACTGGCTGCATGCTTGCCTTCCTTTAGTCTGTATTGAGGCCAGCCTCAGGGTAGCAGGCAAGAGAGGGATGTGGGACGCAGGTGTGAAGGATAGAAGTGGGCATTATGTGACACTGCATCGTACCTGCAGTAAAAACTGCTAGACTATTTTATAAAGTCCCATTTTCCCTATTTCTTAGATTATAAGTAGCCTTGTATACTCTCACAGGACAGAGATGTAGACAAGTTATAAGGGAATGAAGAACGAGACTGATATTGCCTTTTTGTTTACACTGCTGCTGTGATGTAGAAACACTGGGCGGAGTTAATAAATTCTGTTCCCTTATCACTGTTTCTCCTGAGTGGGTCCATGTAAATTATCTACAGGAACATACTGGCCAGCATTCAGCCTTACTGTTTGACAGAAAGTCACTGTCAGACCCAGAAAGTCTATCCACACCACATGCAGTCTGTATATAAAAAATCCAATGTATCACCTTTTAAGATTCTCCCTTTTAAACTCACAGTACACAACCTCTGGTGTTTAAAAAAACACACACATAATAATGATTAGCTAATAGATGAGTTGTTAATGCATGCATAACACTTAAAGCGTCCACAGCATCCATCCAAGATGGCCACTGCCAGGCCTTGTTTGGTTTCTGCAAGCTGCCCGAGCCCTACCTGGTCCCACCAACCGATGAGCCAGGGCTTGGAGCAGGTCTCACAGAATAGGTCCACTAAGGGTGTCCTGCGCTCCGCTGCCGTCCCACCCCCCTCCAGAACTCCTCCAGAAGCTGCACCGAGGTCCAGCTCTGCCCCTGCCCTCCCCTGCAGGGGGCTGCAGCTGGAGGAGCGGGGCAGCCTGTAGCCCCCTGGTACAGGCGAGGGGCAGGGGGACGGCGCTGGGTCAATGGCCTCCACCACACCCATGTTGAGGGTGACCGGGGGTTTTGGTCGATGGCACCGGCAGGAGGTTCGGTAGTGGAGTGGGGTGGAGGTGCTGTGGGTCCCCCAGTGGCATGAGGGCGTCGTCAGGGTGTGTGGGGAGAGGCCACAGCCAGTCAAGCCAGGACACTCCAGAGTGACGGCTGCCCCAAGAGGGGGTCAAAGGAACAGGGGAAGGGGGTGAGGGTAGGGGCTGCTGGTGCAGAATGTCCTTGCCTACATGCAATACCCCAAAGCAGGCCACCCAGTCAGTCCTGAGTCAGGCTCCAGCCTCAGTGTGATCAGAAGATGAGGGCAAACCAGGAGCCCCCTGGATCCGGCTGCTGTGGAGACTACATCTCATCCCATTTGCTGAGCAGGCTGACCCAAATCTATAGTCACTGGAGGGTAAAGGTGGATGGGAGCTGAAGGAGTAAAGATGGAGGCAGGGCAGGCAGGAGACAGGGAGTGAGGGACTGTCTGAAGGGCAAAGAGAAGAGTGGATGGAGGAAATGAGTGGCAATGTGAGAAAAGTGTAAATGAAAAAATGATGTCGCGAGAGCTGAGCTGCTTGGCAAACACTAATGAAAAATTTAGATGATGGGGAATGAAGAGATGGTGATGGGAGGACAGAACGATGACTGTAGTATTGAATGATGGATGTCAAGGGAGACTGGATGACAGGAACACTGGGGAAGGGAGAAGGGGTAAACAATTGATGCTAGCAAGAGAAAAGCAAGGAGGGAGAGAAAGAGAGGGAGACAGAGTGGGATGAAGGCAGGCCTGAAGCAGACGGTCAGGCTGAAGAATCAAACCAGAGCTGTGGTCTGGAAAAACAGTCTCCCTCTCTGCGTCGACTGCCCCTCCCCCACAGTACGGATCCAAAGGCCCGGCCCAGTCCTACCGGTGCATCAGCCTGTCTGTGCCGTTTCACTCCGATCCCAGCAACACACAGTCAGAACACAGGCAGTCAGGCTGCCTCCTGATACCTCCGTAGCACAGTCCTCCGCTCCAAGTCAATCCATGCATCAGTTGGCCAAAATGCCAGAGGTCTAATCCTGCTGCTTTAGGCTGCCGCTTCTCCTCAAATGCTCTGCCTCTTGCGCCATTTCCCTGGTTGCTGTAGACAGCTCTCGCAAGCTAATCAGGCAGTGTGGCTGCAGGCGCGTGCATGTGTGTGTGTCTGTGCTTGTCTCTATTCAGATGCCGAGTGCGCATGTGCGACAAGACAGCATGTACGTCTGTCGAAAATATGTGTGTGAGTGAGGGTGTGAGTGTGAGTGAGAGACTGAGTGGGAATATTCATGTGTGCATCTTCATGTTGGCAGCATGGAGGATGTCTTATTTGCACCTTCTAAGAGACAGAAACATATTCACAGAGACTATGTTTTTACCAGGCGACGTCTCTCATCCTAACCCTGATTGCATCTGCACACACACATATAAAGTATCTCCTTTCATTCATCACAGTTATTTCTCCCTCAATCTTTTCATCATAAGAATAATAACACAAATAACCTCACTATTTGTTGATAGTGAAGTGCAGAATGGGAATGATTTCTGGAATAAAACGAAAAGGCACATGATCCTGTCTCTTTAAGACAGAACTATTAAAGGAGCAGTGCCTGTGCTTCATTGGTTGTTGCCTAAGCCACATGGCTCGTGGTCAGAGAGGCAAGCCAATGACAAAAAAGGGAAGGGCAGACCCTGCTGCTGTTCGGTAGCAACCAAGGTTACAGCAGAGACATCAGCATCAGGACCCATCCACCCCCCACCCCCCCATGTCCTTCCCACCCACAAACCATCACATCCCACCCTTCTCTCTCTCGCTCTCGCTTTTTTCTCTCTCTGTTCCAGTGCCCTCACAAATACAAGTGCATGCATCTGTAAGAAGCGTGCCCATGTGAACACATATGACATATCAATGCATTAATGCATAAATGCAAGCATCCAAAATACAACCACACAAACCAATACAGTTTTCCAGTTTGTCAGTATACCACAGAAAAGAAAGAGCTAGCTTAACACAGGACTGATTACACTCCACATCAATTAGTTGTGAATACAACAGGACTACAAATAAACCCAGAATTACTACTTATCTCTCTGCAAATTATTACAGTTTTTTTTTTTTTTTTTTGCTTTTGTTTTGTTTTTGGTTAA
>VUQK01007919.1:9131-24462 GCA_015106715.1 Bujurquina vittata | reverse complement strand
TAACAATTGCAGCCATTTCCTCTTCTTTTTCTTATCGCAAGGAAATCGATAAAATGACAGGTGAGAGTTTGTTTTTGATTCTGATCGATTAAAACAACGAGGGACACAGCATTGCGGCATATTGAGAACAGGAGCGTTTGGACCCGGAAATGGAATCCTACGTCATCACTTAACAACCGGATAGTGTGAGGGTGTGTCACTCAACTGATGATATACCACCTTTAACATATATGTGCAAAGTCACTGGAGACCGGGTAGGGTGCGTATTACTTTTGCTGTATTACTTGTATTACTTGTGCCCCTCATTACAAACCAGAGCTCTTGGCAAACTATTGCATCTAAAACTTTGGTTTAAACATGAGTCGATGGAACATGTGAACTCCATGTGAAGGCTTGTCGATGCCTTTAACTCAGTATGCGCTATGCATGCCTGCCACATTACACAGTTTTCTCATGCGTGCATGTAATTCATGGAATGATAGGGGATAATATAAACATATATTCAGCACATTTTGGCATTTGAAAAGCACTAATGCTATACTAATCCCCCCCAACATGGAAAAAACATGTGACCTGTGTTTTTAGTGTATTAGGATTTGGCCATTACGTTTTTCTGCTGTGGAGTACTGGCTTCCAAAAAAACCTCTGGGGGTTACCTCAGTTTATTGGAGACATTGAAGAGTATAAACCTGTCCATACTTAAGCGAGTAAAGGTGTGAGAATACATGTCTGTTATGCAAGAAGCATAATCCCCTTTTTAGCTTAAAATGTTATTGTCATGGCCCAACAATAAACGGATGTAAACAGTGTTTTCTTCGTTTACGCATGCTCCGGCGGGCTCTGTCCATGCGATGACTGTTAAATGGGCTGCTATTTAGTATACTGTGACAGCCGCATCCCCACATTTAGTGGCTGCATTTATGGCTTTCTGAAATTGTCACTCAGACATGATGTGTATTGAGTGTCTCTGTGGCAGGTACTATATTTCCTTTCATAGATGTAACCAAACGCATCAGGCTCGTAACACCATAAACTGGGCCTGTTTGGATCCTCTTGTCACGGACTGTCACGGACAAACTACAGTACAATAAAAAAAAAAAAATCAATGAAAAAGTCGAGTTGAAGGTGGTATTACTCCCACTTGACAGATTAAGGGCAGGTTTACCATGCTCACATGGGAGAAATCATCTTTCCTTCCCACTTCTTCGGGATTATCCTCATCTTCCTCAGCTCTGTATGTTCTCTACTGTATTTGTGAAATCATTTATGTAGTTTAAGCACTATAAGCTGTAATGTTGCCGAGTAGCAAGCAGAGTGTCCACTGAAGTGATGACTTATGGCCTTATTGGTTTAGGTTTACTGAGAGGTCTCACACTCTGCTAACCACATGATCAAACCTCACTTGGTCTGTAAGAAACGCTGTTAGTCGAGCGTTCTATGAAGAAACAGCTTCTCAATAGCTGCTGAATAATTGGTGACCTTTTCTTTACTGAAGTTCACAGCAGTGCACTGGAGACCAACCCTCTGTGTGTCTGTCAGATTAACACAGTTGTGTATGTGCCTGTGAAGACTACTGAAGTGAGTTAACACCACACAGAGGATGCTGTAAAGATGGTTGTTGAGGGTTTCAGGCTAGAAGCTGAGAGCACTGTCCATTGGAATTTGCTTTCCTTTCCCTCATGGGAGCATCCTCCACTCCCCACCAGAGACCCTCTGTCTTCCTGTCATCCTATTGATCCCCTCCAGTGCTCATTAATATGGGGAAAAGGCCACCGAGCCTGAGACGTGGGGCTAGTATTTTCTGTTTGACATTGAGAAGGTGCGTGAGTGAAATAGGAGAAATGGTTCATCTAGTGCAGAATTATATTCTTTGAGCCAGAATACCTTCCATCTCCACTTGGAAAATGTCTGCCTTCCAGGGGAGGCTTTTATGAAAGTCCTACACTTAGGCAGGGTGTAAATAAAACTGCAATATCAAGTCTGCACAGGCAGCCATGGAGGTGTGCTGAGATCTTTGACCTTGTGCACATGGATAACAAAACCCTTTGAAGCAAAGGGTTCATAGAAACAAGGGATTTTAATCTTTTAGCATCAAGTGGCCTTGCTGAGCTGAAGTCAGCTCAGAATCACTCTAGTGAATGTCAGCTCGGTATCTGGCTGCAGACACTCTCCCTCTGCAATTTGCTTAGAAAACAGGATCGGGAAGCAGTTTCAGGTGCGTTTTGATTTGTTGAGCTGGCTGAAAATTTAACATATTTCAAATCCACTCAAGATGCTGCATGTTGTTTTTCTTTCCTCCTCCTTTTTTTCCCCCGTCCATCGTTTTATTTTAATTTGCACTTCATTTACATTCATATTGAATTTGTTGTGTGCCATATGCTCCCTGACGTTGTCATGGGATACAAGCCAGACTGATCATTTCCTTTTTGGAGGCAGCTGAACACATTCGTTTGTATTTGTTTAAAGTGATGAGATAAGGGGAGGAAAAGTCTCCCCTCAAGCAGTGGGTAAATGTTGGCTAGAATTAAAATGTTAACATTGTGCACTGTTACATTTCTGCTTGACATATGCAGACTGCCAACAGGTACTCCTTCGATATAATATTGTGGCAACATGTAAAAGATTGTACTCTGTGAGAAGCAACGTACAACTTGCCTAGATCCCGTGTCAAATGAGCAGCTGGAGCCATTGCAGTGTTCTTTTGGCTCGATGCAGTCTTGTTTGAAAATCTCTGCATGTGTTCACTGTAAACGTGAAGTGAAAATGACTGTTTTTGATACACAATGAAATGCCCTTGGAGGCCATGTGCAACACACTTGCCAGGCAGCACTGGCACAATCAAGAGACTTCTGTTCAGTAATTTACAGCAAAGCTTTTCTTCGACCTGAGATGGCCTGGCAAACATCTCTTTATTCATCCCCTCCTGAACTTGTTAGTAAATCACGGCCATTGTGAGATGCCAAGAGAAATTGTCCATTAATAAGCACTATGCCTAGTCAAGTGGCGCAGGAAGCACAAGGGTCAGGCCTGCCTTCCAATCATTATACCTCATCCACTTCCTAGTAAAAGGCCCCTAGCTGCTCAGCTACAGGTCGCCATGGAGACTCAGGACAGGGAGTGGAGTGTGGGGTGGAGGTTGGTTGGTTGGTTGGGTGGGTGGGGGGTGGAGAGCACTGCAGACGACCATTAGCAGCCCATTCCATGGTAATTAATGATCATCCCACTGGCTCCAAATCAGGGCCTGCAGAAAAACAGACAAGTCTTGCTCTCTCAGAGCAAATGTCACAGTGGGAAGAACTGCATCTGTGGACTGGAGAGGGGTAGCCGATGGTGTTTTGTTTTGCTTTTGTTTTGTTTTTTAAATAAATCGATAGAAAATGGTCACATGATGATGGTTGCACAAATGGAAACATAATGGATGTGTAAGCAACTTACATGCAAGAAGAGTGTGTGTGTGTGTGTGGGGGGCTCTCCAGAAAGAAATAATAGTTATGCATTTTACATAAGCATCCCTCATCACAAGTCTTGTCTCCAGTTTCACAAAGACAATAATTGACAAGAAGAATGTACAAAGCCTGCTGTTTCCACCCTTTGATTTATTTGATACATTTGACTGGTGTCTATCCGCTTCTGCTAAAATAATCACTTGTCTAATCAAATTATGAGCACTGTTAACATTGCAAATATGAAGCTCACGTTATTGGGTTTGTAATCAAATCTGAGGTCTGCTTGCCCTTCGGGGATTTTCAGTCAGCAGACAAGCAAGGCAGCCAATCAACCAGGCGCAGCGGCTTTGAAGTGCCGGCGGACCAAAACTACCCATACCCCCCAACCCCCTTCCTCAAGCAAATAGCTCCTCTCCACATACACTCAGACACAAAGGCAATTTTGTGGGCGAATCGAAATGCAAAACAAATGCCACACAGATGCCCATGTTTGACGATGCTGATGGAAATGGACAAGAACATGAAGGAGCACGCTTAAAACACAGCGCACACAACAGAACAATATGTGGCATGCAATTAAACGCTGGTGCCACATTCATGGGCCAGTGCTGCTCTCCCTTACAAGCATGATGTGTATGCTCACAAAGTCTGGGCACATAACCCACACTGACACTGCACCTTTATCACACAGACACACCGGACAGATTAAGAGACGTTGTGCCAGTTTCGTACGCAGGTGATTGCATCGCTGCATAATTGCTGGGTGTTTCTGAAGTACACCCATTCTTACAAGATGAGCACTCAGCATCTGAAGGCGACAAATTTATCCTTCTCTTTACAAATTTTAAATCCAAAAAAATAAAAAATCTCTGTGGTGCCATGGTGCATTTAGTGAGGGGCTTGTAGCCCATCTGCTCACATGCCAGCTCTGTTCTTGCACATGCAGGGTGTTTGCAGACAAGTTGGTGTCTTCCATGCAAACTACTGGTGACCAAAGCAATCACAAGGCAGTTTTTTGCCAGGGGGCTGTACACTCATCTTTAGACCTAGGTGAATGAGGTCTAACTTTTCTCACCTTCACCAAGTGGAACTGCATGTGAGAGTGTAAACATCTCACTCAGTCAGATCATGCATTAAATGGTCTTTACCCTGCCAGTTCCTTAGTACAAAGTTCATGCACTGTTCAATTATGCCCATATGAAAGTAGTGCTGGTGACTGGCGCGCAAGTGTGTGTCATGTTATGCTATCCAGGCAGAACCCTCCCCTAAATTAAAAGGAGTATTTTTAGCTGTGGGAGTGTGTGTGAAGCAGAAGCAGACTAACTCCTGTTGTGTGTTTGGGTGTGGACTGAATGTGAGGAAGGGCAACCGTGGACAATGTCTTAGTATGATTCATTGTGGAATGGAAAATATATATGTAAAAAAGTAACTGACCACTGATTGGTGAAATGGGTAACACTGGTTATCTGTTCATTATGGTACCTGTTAGTGGCTGGGATATATCAGGGAGCAAGTGAACATTTTGTGCTCAAAGTTGACGTGTTCGAGGGAGGAATAATGAGGAAGTAAAAGGAATTGAACCAGTTTGACAAGGACCAAATTGTGATGGCTAGACGACTGGGTCAGAGCATCTCCAAAACTGTAGCTCTTGTGGGGTGTTCCTCCTCTGCAGTGGTCAGTATCTATCAAAAGTGGTCCAACAGTGGTGAACCAGCAACAGGGTCATTGACTCTTTGATGCAAGTGAGGAGTAAAGCCTGGCCTGTGTGGTCCAATCCCACAGACGAGCTGCTGTAGCTCAAGTTTCCAAATAAGTTATTGCTGGTTGTGATCGAAATGTGCCAGAATACGCAGTGCATCGCAGGCTGTTGTGTATGGGGCTTCAAGTAGGGTGTGTTGATTCGCCCTCCAAATTCCCCAGCTCTCAATCCAATTGAGCATCTCTCATATCTATCTATCTATCTATCTATCTATCTGTCTGTCTGTCTGTCTGTCTGTCTGTCTGACAGACAGACATATATATATTTATATATATATATATATATATATATATATATATAAATGAATGAGACATAGATAGAGAGATATCTTGCAATTTATTGTGGCCTCATATAGGAAGTCCAGTTAGTGACACAAGCATTGGTTGTTATTATTCTAGAAATTCCTTCTAAGGGATGCATCCCGCTCTGTGCCATGGCAGCGAATTCAAGCATCTCTGTCACCCACCAACTCATCTCAGGGGTGCTATCAGTGCTCTGCCTCTCACAGGCATGCATGTACACACTGTGTCCCATTCTCCTAATCCCTCCCTCTCTCTCTCTCTCTCTCTCTCTCTCTCCTGCCTGCAATTCTTATTTATCTCACTTTCTCTCCCTTTGCTTTACCTCCTCACTCCTCTCTTCTCTGCCTTCTTAGCTATCAAAGGCAGTGGAGAGTATTATCACCTCGAACCATCCTTTCTGTGGCTAGGCTAATGCAGTCCAACCACACACACGCAAACACAGAGAAATGAAAATAAAGTATATACAGAGGAAAAACAGGAGCCTTATCAGCACCCGCTGGCTTCAGACCCTCAATTAATTTTGTCATTAACTGAATCCCATTACGTCCACTGCTATTACACAGCCATGATGTCTCACCCTCACTGGTGGAAGACACTGCCAGCACACATGTATAATGCTCTCTGTTACACACTGATGCCAGTTCTGTCCTTTCCAGCTGACATCCATTTACATCCTAATGATGGAAGCAAATCCCAGTCTGGTCATGTGACCTGTCACGCTTCCTTTTGAGTTACTGATCAGCCCTATCTGCCACCAGATATGAGAGGAGAGGTATGATAGCTGGGGATACAGACAGGAAAGGTGGTCAAGTACAGGTGAAGAATAAGAAATGGGAAGCAACAGGTTTATTAAGAGATAAGAGAGTACACGCTGCAGAGATGAGGTGAAAGAAATTGAAAATTGGGACCCTCTCCACATCTCCTTTTCTTTTGACCAGCTCACAATCTGATGTGTTACTGTGGCCCCTGGGCTACACAGGGACCAGTGGTGAAGCTGTTTACGAGACTCAACGGCTCATTTCCTTTTGAGGGAATCGCTTGTAGCCCAGCCCCTCACATGCCTGATGCCGATTTCCCTCCTGCCGCTCACCCTCGCCTGTGTCTGTAGCTCTCTCCCCATCTCACCACAATGATCTCTGCCACAGCAGGCTGTGGTGCAGCGTAACTCGACTCCATTTTGAAACCCAAGTGCTCTTGTTTTGACTTTCTGACTCGTGGAGAAAGTGATCTTGGCTGCAGGGCAGAAAGGGACAGACTCGCGTTCCGAGGGAATTCAAACTTCCTAGGTTTGAATTCCAAATACTGCTGATTTTGTTATTGTTGTGCAGTTACTAATTTATGTTCCACTGTCTTTCTGTTTGACCCCCCTCCCCAAGACCTCCCCATCTTATAAAAAAAATCTCTATTTTCTTTCATTTTCTGTCCTTGGAAATAAAAACTGCTTGCAGAGCACTCTGTGGTTTTGAGTGAGCTGCGTGTGCTGGGTACTGCATACTCACAGCTTATAGGTTCGAGTCTGGTTCAATGTTTACTATGCGGTGTAGATTATCCCCATCACACTGAAAATGGTCCCAAGCCAGGGTGTCCTGTTAATGCATTTGGCTCAGCCATGTACATATTTCCTGAGACTCCTGGTTATTGGATCCAACCCAGGATATTGGCTGCATGGGTCCTTGTTTTGTGTACTACAATTTTGAAATGCATAATTATATTGTAATTGTTGTTTTGATATTTGTATGACAAGAATATAGAATTTAAAAAAGCACATAATAATCAATCGAAAAATGTGTTTAAAGAAACAGTGCAGGCAAAAGCTGCCTTCAGACCAAATAGTTTTGGGGACTACCTGGGGGTAAGTACCCCTCCAAGGAGGATCCCTGGGAACTAAATAGTTTCCAAGACTTTCTTCTGTTTTCTATGTTCCCCACCGCTAAAAGGACTTCTATAGTGATGTAAAAAGGAGCCAGTGGTAATATAATGACACCTCTTTTCGCGCTATTTTGTTTTCCTGTAACCTTTTTTGAACTTTTCGATTTTCTATGTTATGTGTTGGATGCCTAACAGCAAAATAAGGAGATCTGCTAGCAAGAACTATGTATATTTTGCTCTCATGGGTCAAAATTGAGGTGTTTTCAGTTGAATTTAACTTATATCTGGACCGCTTACAGTTTCTCCATCGCTTAAAGTTTATTTTAGGCTTGGACAGTAAATACTATAAAATCCGAGTTCTAAGAAGTATCCTCAGATACTTCAGTGTGTGCGCAGAAAAAAAAAGGGAACCACCTCAACAGTTGCTGTAACTATGAAAATCACAACATCCCCATTGCCCGTGTTCTCCTCAATCAGTCACCTCCTATGTACTACATGCTGTATATATACATGTGTGTGTTTTAGTACCTTCACCCCTCCTTTCCCTGCCCCGACCCCTAATTCTGTGTGTCTCTGTCCTCCCCACCCTTGCCCAGGGGGCTCCATAAATATCATTTCATCCTGTGGAGCCGCTGACACGCTGCAAAGGGCCTGCGATAAATAATTCACTCCCTCGGTGCAGCGCAGGCAGACTTCCCTGCTTAGGAATTCAGAATGAGTGTGTGTACATTAGGGTGGAAGAGCTTGTGTTGGTGGTGATAGTACACACAGCCATAACAGGGCAAGGTATACTACATACTAACACACAGTTCAATACATAAAGAATTCAAATAATTTAGTATTGGGTGCAGACTCCATTAGTCCTTAACATTGATCTTCTCTCACTGGCTGTTGGTCACCAGAATGTCTTGCCTCATTCAAATGCCGGCACCCCAATTTTTCAGCATCGTTCACAGCATGTTGAATTAGGTTGATCTGGAGGGTTGTGCATGGACCATCACCTGCCCACTTTTAGTACTAGCACCCTGATTTATTGATGATGCCTGGGATTATTAATGCCAGTAGCCTGCTCTTTGCTTACTGAGCTGGCGTGAGAGTCGGGGCTCCCAGTATCTAAGGGCCTAGTGATGGAGGGAGGCAGAGAACGGAGGAGAAACGGAAGTCGGTGTGCTTTTGTGGAAGCTTTGACTCAAGAGTGGGAAATCTACACCAGTCAGCATCGCATGATTTGTAGTGTAAGTCGAGAAACGGCGACAGACACGCTTCATTTTGGTTGCTTGATCTTCCTTCTTTCTTTTTTTTTTCCTTTACTCAACTAGATATGAGACAGTGTAAGGGTGCGTGAGTGACAGATTGAGAAGGAATGAAGACACTGAAAGTCTGTCTTCTGTCAGGGTATGTGATTAATGCTATATGTGTGTGCATCCTTATAGCTGTATCTGGTCTACTGGGAGCTTTTGTGTGTATGTATACTACTATTTGTTCTTGGCACCGCTGTAATTTTTTAGCCTGGCGCTTGCTTACCTGACCTCTGCTTCACATGGGGAATAGTGATTATATTCTAGGGAACTGTCCGTTTTAGTTACATTTTCACAGGTCTTTACAAATATTTCTGACACTTGTTTGTCTCAAGAGCTGCACATCTGCACAGCGAACTGCAGAAAAGCTTGGTTACCAGCAGTCCCACTTAGATAGAATTTGTTGTGATTTTTGTACACAATCTCAGTCTTTTGGTGTGTTGCAACAGCCCTCATTTGCTCAAGATCCTTACCACTCTCTGGGCTTGCTCTTTGTGCTAACATTAGTGTTTTGTTGTTTGTCTGAAGCTTGAATGAGTGCTACTCCAATAACACATAAACACACTTTACTGGCCCACTCAAGCTGCTAATAAGTGTGGCAACAGGAAGACGTGACAAGCACTGTGGCTGAAAGAGGGCAAAGGCCACGATTGTTTGTCTCATCTTCACCCTCCAACCTCCACCCGTTCTAATGGATGCCAAGGAAGGAGAGAGAGAGAAAGAGAGAGAGAGAGGCTGGGATTTGATTAGCCTCAAGCTGCAGCATCTAATTGCCCCTTCCACCAAAGCCCCTCCATATTGAAATGATTTATTCATCATCAAGCTGCAAACAGTCCCTTGAAATAGGCTGCCAGAAAACAGGATGCACGATCCTTGCTCCCCTGCCTTACACTATTGTCTCTGTCATTGGAAAGCATAATGGGTGGGATGTTTCCATTGCTAGGAGGATGGAGGTTGATGTTTACAGTGATTATAATGGCAGGCAATACTGCTGTTAAACATTCATTATGTGAAGACGATCTTGGCAAAGTGGTGCCTGCTCTGTGACACTAACATCTGTAGTAGTTGTGGAAGGCCTCAAACTGTAATAGAACAACTGTATAAAACACAAATGTGTTTTCTCTATATTTAATTTACATGGCAAATGTGCTTTTTGTCACCCCCAAGGGTTTATTTAAAGAAACCATATATTTTCAGCTTTAATAGACTACTGGAGCTGTTCCCCTTTCATCCCTAAGCTAAGCAAGTTTGTCAAAGACTTGCATCTACAAATGTTCTGGGAAACTTTTAATCTTAGTTCTTTGCATCTACAAATCAGCTTGCTCTTATTCCTTATCCAAGAACACATTTCAGCACCACTGGGGCAAAAATCACTGTCAATCCCAAGCAGAAGAGCCTCTTACATAGTTAAATATGCTCTTTAAGGAAGCCTTTCAGCTTAGCTTTTGATATTTAAGCATGAGCAGGCAATTGCATCGATTCTGAGTTGCGAGTGGTGGACAGTAGGTTGTTTTACGGGCCAACCTGTGAGTAATGTGCCAAGTTTCTTACAGAGCAGTTCCTGTAATAACCATTTTTACTTAGCCTAGCCCTTTCCTAATCACCCTGGATGTCAGTATGTCACCTTGATGTCACTCTGAGTGAGCAGCCCCTCGGAGGATCAGTTTAACACCAAAGCAAATTGGCTTTCAACAGAGTTATATTAATATGTTATTGGCCACAGGCTAGCAGTAGTTTAAATATAGGATGCTGGTGGTGTGGGGCTATCGTGGTGACCCTGTTACTATTCAGAAGGAAACAAGAACCCAGGTGCTTTGGCTCGGTAGGCTTGCTTGAGGACTGGCTTGCATGTAGGCCAGTTGCTCTTCCTGTTGTTCACCAAGAGTGACCGACCATGTGTAGAGTCAAAGGGCTGGATAGCTGTGCAGCTTTTCTCATTCTGATTGCAGCATAACCTAAAGTCTGCCTCGGCCCCACAGGGCAAGTGTGGAATGAAGTTTAGACAAATAGCATGTGTTTGTCCCACGTATTTTCACCAGGTGTCGTTTCGTCTCTGACCCGCTCAGTCCTTTGGCTGTGTGGAGCTCAGCTCCCGTTGACCAGATTAATGCTATTCCGGAGGCCTCAACTTAATCTCCAAACAGGATTGTTCTAAGCCTTGACAAGATAATATGGGCTAAACAGATTGCACCGGTGCACAATCAGAGTTACTGTAATGTGACGCTACAAATCTGGGTGCTACTGCATTAGCACGTTATCCCGTAACCTCCGCAGGTTTACGGATTGTGCTCTCCTGTTCAGGTGAATTTACTTGTTTATTTATGATTCTTTGGGAATTGTTATTTGCTGTGCTGTTTTAATCACGCTACGTGTCCTTTGCCATTTAGTGAATCCGCTGAATGTGACGAGAAGGAGCTGAGAGTATCAGGGAGATGATAAATGCTCATCAAATTGGAATTGTCTGCCTCACATTACTGCCTGGAGAGGCTCCATCATCACAGCCTTAGCTGCCAAATGCTCACAGAGGATGGAGTGTGGACTGGAGGGTGGTATTAGGAGCTAGACTGTCCTTTGCCTTGAAGTAATGAATTGTGTTGCCTTTGAGTTTTTCAGTAAATCCTGTGTGCAATTTAAGTGAAGTATCATGTGACCAGCTTCCTGGTTAAAACTGGATATAACCCTGTGTGCAGAAATGATCTGTGACAGCAGCAATATTGTTATAAACACATATGGAAAATTCTCTGAAATCATCAGCTTCATTATATGTAGAACTTTTGTTTCACCTCTATGCCTGTCCTGAAAGAAATAATTACCCTCACCTGCCAAGGACAACTACGGCTTCTTCCCCAAAGTTGGCCAGCAGACTTGGGACCGAAAAGGCAAATGATGGCAGCCTAGAAAATGAGAGACTGAATGGCTGTGCATGCAATTTATTTATGTGTGATTAGTGTCAACTTTTTTCTTTTTTTTTTTAAACGTGCTGGTTTTATTTGGCTTGAAACACGCACAGAGAGATGAGGTCTAAATTGATTCTGAACGAGATGTAGTAGCTGGCTAATGAATCTGGTTAATTGACTGTGTAAGGGGCTGCCTAAACAGAAAGACAGTTAAGAGCAGCAGCCTGCAGAATGCAGCCAGCTCATCTGTGGTTACGTCACTCTGCCCTTATTGATTTTGGTCTAGAAGCCATGACACCTTTGAAATTATTGTACGCAGAAAAGTGTTATGACTGGGATCATGGCAATCATTACTTCTCCATCAGGGGCATTCTGGATGTCCTGACACTCTTGTAAAGTGATTAGCCTGTTCCCTGAGAATGTAGAAGGGTCCCACTGGGGATTGCAGCCCCCCTCTCCCTCTGGGATTTGAACTGACAGCCATGTGTGACTGGTGGAGACAAAGAAACGTTACCCAGCAGGCTTCTCCGTTTTGTAGCTCCGTACTTGTTCCCCTACTTTCAGGTGAGAGTGGAAGAGTATTTGAAGATTGCGGCTTTCATTTCACAGGAAATGAAACGTAGCGCTTCCGACCGCGCTGTGACAAAGAAATCCATGGTCCCTGTTCTTAAGCGCATGCACGCCCACTCATGCACAGACAGCTTGTACAAACAGTGTCTGAGGCATCTCCCTTGGTATTGGCAGGGCTCTCCAGGAGCTGCCGCCTCCTCACAGCTCCTCTTTAGATCATCAACACCTCACAGTGGAGATTTTATTACCCTCTCGATTGTCTGAATCTCAGGCTAGCCTCTGAGTTGCAGAGCTCCCCTCCCTCTACTCTCCCAAATCCTCTTTGTTCTTTGTTTGTCAGTTAATACATTTATTCAGTTTGGATGCGTTACTCCGAGTTACTACACCGTTCTTTTTCTCCCGTGCTTCCCCAACAGCTCCTCTTCTCGTTCCCGATCGCACATTCCCTCCCACCTTGCTTGCTCAAGTTCAATAAGCAAACAAACCCACTTCCTCTCGACACTCAGCTTCGTCGCGGTGATTTGCTGTGCTTGTCAGGTCGAATATTGAGCGACACTATGGCCCCTGTCAACAAAAGGAAGGCCCCGGAAGCCAGAGGGCCGGTGTTATTTGTGTGTAGGGCGGATTATCTCCCCCACACGCCATTCTGCCTTTTCTCATTGTCTGGCGTGTAACCGGCATGCAACATACCGATGCCAGGATGGCTCCCATGTGGCATTCACAAGGCTCAGTGCCTGCCATGCTTTGGTAAAACTCACTTTGGTAAAACGGAAAAACTCACGTGGTATTCTTATACAGACAGTCGAATTCTACATGAATTCCCTGGTATCCCCGTCCGCTGCCCCTCTGGACAGTGTCCAGGATCATTTTGTTGATTAAACTCTAGGCGAGGAGGGAGAATAGCAAGCAGTGTGTCTCTGTGAGGGTTTCATAAGATGACCTTTTTGGGAGTGCTGTCAATGCTGTTAAACCATTGAACATATGTTCTGAGTTTTTGAGCCCCCTTCATATCTAGTTCTCATTATTGCATGATGTGTCTGTGTCTGCCCGCGTTTTCAATTCAGCACACGTCGTTTATTATGTCTGATTGTCTGCGTGTCTGCGTTTGTATGCGTAGTGCTGCCTCGCAATTGGACATACAGTTTTCAAAAAGAGCATTCCAGCTGTGCAAAGACAAAGAACACCCAGATAAAAGATAGATTTGAAAATGAAGAAGGGCTTTTGGCTAAAGCAAAGAGCGACCACCGACATACCCATCCTCCAACGTCCTGATTACACCCTGCTGAGCTGCAGTTGGCCATTGTAATCAATGGCGCAGCAGGTGTCTCAGCCCTCACTGACACAGGTAGTGATGCCTGTACACACATTGCTATATGCAATTTGTCTCAGACGTAACACTTTTGGACACAGAAATTAGGCTTGCGCTCCGTAGACACTGTTTGTTTTGCCCTTGGTAATGAGATGCAAATAATCATGCATGGGGAATTGGGGACCTCAGGAGAGGGCAGAGAGGGAGGGGCTGTGACACATGTGTTTGCATGGTGGGGTATTCTTAGCCGGTACACCCAGCAGACAAACGGATTTCACGGCAGGGAGTAACATGGGGTGTCAAAGGTGTCATGCTAAAATGGGATATCACACCGGTCTACTGTTGGAAAAATGGAGAGGCATGGTAGCGCCTGGGTACTTCCCACACCTCGCAGATTTGAACTGGGGTAGCTGTGTTCCTGCTTCCTTTGGTGGTAGTGCACTGGCCTTGTCAGCTTCTTTGCTTGTAACACAGTAACTGAAAGCCAACAGGCTGATTCAGATAGGATAATGAGTTGTTTTTGTGCTGGTTTCCCCATATGAAGAAGGGAATGATGGATGAGAGAGGGAAAAGGGCTGAAAATCAGGGAAAACCACAGAATATCAAAATGCCAGATGTGTGTGTAGAGTGTTGTTTGAGCACTGATTCTCACAATTGCAGTTCGAGAGTTTTTGCGCCATGCATTTGCATGTGTAGCATATTCATGCAAACTCAGATAACAGTTTAGCCCAGGACAGATTTTCATAAGGGAGTGAAAACCAGTATCGCTTCATCACAATGAATATGTTTCAATCCATCGCAGGATCACTGTAAAACACTTGGGTATTCTTTTGTTTTGAATTTGATACAGTTTTCACTCGATTTTTCATAGTGATAGATGAAAAAAAATAACCGTGCAAACATTTCAGCAGTCATACTGATAAAGGCCTCAGCACTGACATATAGAAAGCCCTCTTAGTTTTTTTTGGGTTTTTTTTCAAGCTTATACACCCTGACAGTGTCAGTTGTGTGGATTCAAAAGTTAACTAATCTCCCAGACAATGGCTGTAAATGGTATGACAGGGCCTCCCTGCTTTCAGTGTCACCCATCATCCTGCACTCGTAGAAACTGGCATCTCTGTGCCTTGGGACCAACTGCAGTGGCAGACGGTGCATTCAAGGGATGGACTGTAGCATGCTGTTTCTACCATAATCTTGTAAAGGACTCCAAAATACCCCCTACCAGCTTAGCAGATACGCGCCATAATTTTGCATCCAAAGCAGTGAACAGCTTGTCTGATATCTTGACTACAGTATCAGAGGATCTGATTAAAAGTTAATAATTGCACCCTCTGAAGAAACACTTGATGATGTGAGAATGCTCATGTATTTCCTTTGCTGTTCTGGTCATGATTTTTCTGTGCATTATTTTCTTAATTTTGCACACCAAGTTAGAAATTAGGCAGACACACTTCAAATACTTGAAAGAATTCTTTTGTGGTTACAATGGAATTTTTCAAAGCTCGGTTAGTCTATCATTTTCTACTCAGTCTAAGTCTCACAAATGCCTCAAGAAATCCATGTTCTCCTTTCCTATTAAGGCTGCCTTTCCATATTGACCTTAATATCATTCAGATTTATGCACAGAAGATGTCACGGGATACATGTAATAGAGGAAATTGTTGAACCACAGTGGAGTGTCCAAGGAAATTGGAAATTTTCAGTGTCAGTTCAGTGTGAAACCATAAATTGTTGAAACATAAACCTGCACCATATGGCTATTTGTTATTCATTTTGCAGCCTTATTTGATGAAGGGCAGTGCACAGGGACGGGGGGGGGGGGGGGGTTTACCACGGGGGCTGGGCTTTTTTGTGTGATGGGGGCGGGGGGGAGGTGCGAGG
>VUQK01007915.1:2849-14318 GCA_015106715.1 Bujurquina vittata | reverse complement strand
GGAGTCATTTTTGACCAGGATATGTCCTTTAATGCACACATTAAACAAATATGTAGGACTGCTTTTTTCCATTTGCGCAATATTGCCAAAATTAGAAACATCCTTTCTCAGACTGATGCTGAGAAGCTAATTCATGCATTTATTCCTTCTCGGCTGGACTATTGTAATTCATTATTATCAGGCTGTCCTAAAAGCTCCCTGAAAAGCCTTCAGCTGATCCAAAATGCTGCAGCTAGAGTACTGACAGGGACTAGAAAGAGAGAGCACATTTCTCCCATATTGGCTTCACTTCATTGGCTCCCTGTTAGATCTAGAATTGATCTTTTTACTCCACTCAATCAATAATCACTGTTAATCTCTTAGAAGAAGTCTAAACATCAGTTACACTTAATGATACTCTGTATTGCCAAATTCACTCACCTGCTTTTTTACACACATTAGTCCTTAGGGTTTAATATGATATCGGCTCGCCCTTTGCAGCTATAACAAACTGACAAAGTGCATATTTGTAAACAAGTTATTTAAGTTGCCAGTATAAAGCTCCTTGAGGCGACTGTTTGTGGTGATTTGGTACTATGTAAATAAGATGTAACTGAAGCAATGTCTACGGAGAGCTAAAGGAGTATAAGGCTCAACAGAGCTGTGAACTCTTCATCCGCCTCCTGTGCTTAGGAGAAAGAAAAACTGGACCACCAGTCAAAGCTGATGAAAAATACTTTAGAAGTTTCCTCACGTTGCCCCAACCTTCAAACACAGAGTTTTGCTGGGATGTTGCATCAGCTGCCACCTCTGACAGTGTTTTCAGGCTCTCGTGCACTGTGCTTTAAATTGGTTGAAGACTTGAATCTTACAGCTTAGGCTATTGTTTTCGACTCACCTGTGCTGCTGTGTTGACTGCAGATTAGTGCACCTCTCTCTTCAGTTCTGCGTGGTGTTTATTTCCACAGACACCTAATCCTGTCACTTCCTCTTTCTTATCTAACGCCCGTCACTTCTTTTCTCCCTGATTTCCTTTTTATCTCCACATCTTCTCTTTGATTCGTTTCCATCACCTCTCCTCCTGCCGGGGAGGTGAGGGTTCACCGCCGGCGTTGCTCACGGCGACAGCTCCTCCAAACTGACAGGACGCCCTTCTGATCTTCCTGTTACCACAGCAACAGACTTGAGATTACAGAGGGTGATGTAGCGATGGATTGTGTGCGTGTGTGTTGAACGGGCGAGAGAGCGATAGCTGTCAGTGCTTTTCGACTAAAATCACAGTACACAAAGCGTGCGGAGACGCGTTTCCTCTCAGCAACAACAGCGTCTCAGTCTCCTCTGGTCAGTGCTCGTCTGTCACGATGATCTCAACTTTGTGGCAGTTGCTGCTTTTGGGGGGGCAGGGGGGGTTGTTTCCAGGAGTGACCAAGCTCAGACACACATACCTGCTAATGAGTGCTCCGTAACATCCATCCTCTGAACTGTAAGATGGACCTCCAAATTTTGAATCTACATTTTAAAACACAAAGATGAGTTTTGTAACCCGCAGATGAACCGGAGGTTTTTCAGTGAACTAGTATGGAGTAAAGCGAGGAGGCAGGCAGCTCACAGTGAAAGTTCTTTTTATTAAGACATGTATTTCAGGTCTCGCTTGGTTTCTTTTGATTCATCGACATTACAAACATTCAGAGGAAACATTCTCCACGGCGATGTGCAAAACAGCATATGAAAGGAAAACGAGTACATTCTCATTCACTGTTGCTTCTACTTTGACTCTACTGCCGCTCGCGCGTCACCTTCATTCGGCTGTTCTTTAAAAAACTGAACCGAGTATACAAACAACAGCAAGCCAAGTTCATTGATTTGTAGCACAAAAATGAGAAAAATAAATCTTCAGCTGTAAGCTGAGATAACTCAGGTAAAAAAACCAATACCAATCCTCAGGAGGCCAATTAAACTTACTGCCGTCGTCATCAGGCTGCTCTAACCAACTTCCAAAGCCATACCAATGCAAGTTCAGCTGTAAATTCCAGCCTTTTCCCAGGTTATTCATTTATTTGATCTTTGCTGCTTTGTTTTATACTTGGGCTGAGTGTTATTTCATCGTAACCTGATACGCTCACCAGCCACAACATTAAAACCTTCTGTTGGGAAACCTTGGATGTTGGCGCTCTGATGGATGAACCAAGATTCCCTCACAGTGCTCTAAGCACATCCCAAAAACAGCTCATGGAACCGGGCAGAAATTCCTCAGATCCTAAAGTGATTGTTGATCCATGGATGGCCAACCGCACAGACCTCTGCTGCCCACAGAGGTCCATGTCCCAACAGCTCAGAGGCGGCCCTGTCCAGTATAGGTTAGGTGGTTTTAATGCTGTGGCTGAGTGTTGTATATGTGAAAGCAAGCCTCAATTATTTAAGAAACTTTGACTTTTTGGGAACTAAACCAGGACAGCTAAGGTCAGACGCTGAACCACCTCAACTGGCTTTTTATTCCTATCAGTGGGAGAAGAAGCGGAACTAAGAGATCATATAAAAATAGGCTAGTTAATGAACTCTAAAGTTGCTGGCAGATCTTTACTCATGATGGTACCAGGCTGGAGGTTTCCTTCAGCTTCCAGTCTTTATGCTAAACAAGTGGCTCTGGCTTCATACTATTATATTATATTTCATCCAGAGAGCAAATGAAAACATTTACAAACATGTCAACTTAATGTTTTATGCAACCCCCCCCCCTCCAACTGTTTGAATGTTAATACTGATCCATTGATTGTAATCTGGTCCATCAGTCAGAGGAACAACATCACAGCTTTGGTGAATCTCCTCGTTTCTTGGACAGATGTGAGGACTCTGACAATTTCCTGTAAATTCAGATCATGTGCAGCTGTTGTTTCACCTGTAAACTTCCAGTCTGTGCTCACAATGTATACGAAGAAAGAAGCATTTGGCTTTAAGTTTCAGACCTCGCGTGGGTCTGAAATCAGCAACATTTTGGCACACATAAACACTCTCTGCCTCCAACAGCCGGCCCCGGTGCCACCGAAAGGTCCTGAACGGCCCTTTAAACTGGTCCCAGAACAGCCAGGCACACACACACACACACACACAATAATAAAATAAAGTAAGACTGAAGCACAGGCAGATTCTCACAGCTTATTCATACATATGCAACATTCATCTTCAACTTTCCGGGAGTGTGAAACACAGTGACGTGGTCAGAATACTGTTACCATGATTTAACCACTCGTGCCGCAGTTTTTCTTTCCTTTTTGAATCCTTGTGTTATATTCAGATTTGGGGTGTAAAGTACTGAGGGTGTGATGTGGGTGCAGAGCACAGCGAGGGAACACTTAATGCCTTCGGTTTGCTTTGTTTTTTGGGAAGTCAAAGTGTTTTAATGTGGGAGGACATGTTGGCACAGTTTCAGCGTCGCACACACAGAGCGCCGGCTTGTGTGGTCAGAGTGGAGAGGATGTGGCACACCTGTGCTGCTTCTTTTTCAGGAAGAGGAAGTCCCTGATGCGACAAAGTGAGAATCAGCCTGTCGGGAGCACATCACCCAAAGCTTTCACCAGAGAGGAACGACCAGAGGTGGGACACAGCTGTCACAGTCCCGAACGCTGGCACTGCCAGTCAGGTGCGACTACATTTATGAGCCTTGAAAAGGTCATTGCGACCCATCAGGTTTAAACGTAAGAGCGGGGTTAGAGAGCTTGAAGTAAAACTTAATTTTCTGTTATAACATTTGTGTCACTTTGAGAGCTCAAACGCTGAAAAATGGCACGGGGCCTCCTCAGTGCCACGGCGGCAGGTTTGGTGGGAGGGATTACACATATTTGGTTACACCACTAAAGAATACATTGACCCCTCACTGTTTCTCACCTGGGCGCTGACTGTGGACGTATGACTTGTTATGTACACACAGATAATCAGCCACAGCCTAGAAAAGCAAGCCCAGACGTGTGATGTGTCTCTCCTGAACATTTTCGACTTCAGAGAAAAGACAATGCCTTTTGGGTGGAGGTCAACAGGAGGAGTAATTTATCACCCAGGTCAGTGCAGATTCAGCTGTTTCATCACCATCGTGTCGCATGGTCACAGACTCCGAGTTCACTGTCTCGGACTGCAGCTGTTGATGGTAGTGCTTCTTCTCTACAGATGAGAGCCTACAGCAGGTGGAGCGCTGGTTCATGAGCAGAACCAGGACCCCCAGGTGCAGTCGATGGCAGTGGAGTGGAGGCGTGAGACTATCCACACAGGTAGCTGATTATATATTACAATGCTCCTTTATTGGACACAAAGTCTTTGGCAGCTCAAAGACTTGCTGAGGATTTGAGCACCTTCTGAGTGGTAATAATTTGCATATGTGTGCCTCCACTAAATCCAGTCTGCAGGAAACACTGCAGCAGACGAAGCAGATGCTCGATGATAAGTACGGATCAGATTGAGATTTCAGTTACTGCTCGGTGTAACCTTCAAAACCATAAATCATGAACCATAAATCCAAACCCTGGCTGCAATTTACTGGCTGAAGAGGTTGATTTACTGTTACTGTTAATGTTTTATGATTTAGGTTCAAAATGTGTCCCCAGCTTTCAGAGACCAGCTGCACCAGCAGGGCTTACGTCTCAGGCTAAAGCTAAGCTGGTCCTAGCTTGATGTTTGAATTAATAGTGATGGCACCATTTATCGCGGAGTCTTCTTGCTGTGACTCAATGTGAATTTCAGGCCTCGTTAGCTGAATGAGATGTTCTAACGAAGTCACTGAACAGCTGTTAGTAGATACACAGTCTGTGTGGCAGCTGCTAGGAACATCTGCATATTATATCCCTCTGTGGTCACATGACATTGTCACAATTTTAGTGCAATCATTAGCAAAGCAACAGCCGTATGTCTGTGTGCATTCCCATTAAGAGCCAGCTAAGTTAAGATTAGGTTTAAGTTGGGGCTACCAACGTAAAGCCTGTTCTAAAGACTTGCAGGAACACTTTAATGGAACACTTTTCCCTTTCAGATTGGGACTCTTCGTCCAAAAGGTGAAGCCATCAATCACCGTTCGAAGTCCTCCATCTTCCCTCCTTGTCCAGCTTGGCAATATCAAATTTAAAAAATATCCCAATTATTTTCATAAACGGAGCTCGGAGCCAAAACGTCTCTGAGCTGCCGTGACAGTCCAGTCTCAGTCTGTCACACCTATAATCGTTTCTCGATTTAAAAGTATGCAAGACCGATTTCTCATTTCCATCATCGTCATTATTTCTGTCCTCTGTGAAGAATCAAGGAACAGAAACAGTGTTAACCTCCGGTGTCCTTAAAAGAAATCACAGTATCAGAGTTCTGCCTTGAATCTAATTCACAGAGGATGTTCTTCAACTCAGTGACCCCAACATTAAACTTAATTATGTAGCTAATTAAGAACAATGGCTTGTGCTCTCCTCTGAACATTAAGTCATGACTTCATTAGCCAAGAAAGTCACGGTGAAACCCTTCACCCAGTTAGGAGAACTTCCCAACTTCTGGCCTCTGTCTCCCTCTCTGCATTTTTTAGTCTCCTTGTTTCCCTGAAGGCATCACTGACAACTCAAAGTGTGGCAGCATTTATTTCACTTTGTCTGCCCTTCACCTCTCCTCCTCCAGCCATTAAAGCGCTCCATTTTTCTCTCCTACCCAGTGTTCTTGTTTCTTCCTTCCACAGTCCCTTTATTTGCTTTCTTTCCATTTCATTAGTCCTGTATTATTTTTTGTCAGGGTTAAGTTCTTTCTATCTCTCGTGTCATTAAAGATAAAAATCACCCCATTTGAAGCGCTTCATCTCAGCAGTGGAACTTGAAGATGATGAGGACGATCCTCTTGTACTCCTTCCTGAAGTTGTGGTTCAGGACGCCGTAGACGACGGCATTGAGGCAGCTGTTGAAGTACGCCATGAAGTAGCTGGCTGTGAACAGCCACTCCGGTATGGCTCGGCTCAGCCTGGAGTCCAGCGCCACCGCCAGGCCGATCAGGTTCAGCGGCGCCCAGCAGACGGCGAAGAGCACAAACACCACAAACATGGTGAGGAAGTTGCGGAGGTCGTGGGGCTTGATTTTAGGTCTCGAGTCTGGTTTGACCCTCCGCCTCACCTGGATGACCAGGATCCAGATACGCAGGTAGCAGTAGGTGACAATGCCAATCGGCAGGATGAAGTGCACCACCACCACTGTGATGGTGTACAGCGAGCTCACCGACTGGGCGAAAGTGCAGGAATAAACCCGCGGGTCGTACTGGAGCGACTCCACAAACCAGTTGGGGACGATGGCGAGGACGGTGAGCGCCCAGACGAGCACGACGTAGCACATGGTGTTGCTGTTGGAGAAGAGCTTGTCATACTTGAGGCTGTGGCAGATGTAGCAGTAGCGGTTGATGGCGATGCCTGTGATGTTAAAGATGGAGCCGATGACGCTGAGGCCCATGAGGAAGCCGCTGATTTGACAGTGGATGTAGCCGGCGATCCAACCATCATGGAAGATGGCGGTGAGGACCAGCGGGTAGGGATAGATGGCAACCACCAAATCAGCAAAGGCCAGGCTCACCACGAAGGCATTTCCTGTGGAGCAAGAGGATGAAATCTGTGAGTTAGTCCAAAAATCTTTCCGGCGGATCAGCATCTAGAGACATCACTCATCACATCCTGCATATCACATCCTCATATTTTAACACAAGGGATACGCTTCATCATCACTTTACAAACCGAGGAAGCGAAACTCCTTCAAAGGTGAGGTGGATGTGGTGATGCAATCACACAGCCTTCAACCTAAAGACAGGAGTTTGAGTTCTGCCTGGGCATTAAATCAAGGAAAAGAGTGTTTACATCATGCACAGTTTCACAAAATAAGACCACAAAAATCTTTCCATCTGCATCAAACTTCCCTTGAATTTCCTTGAATACCACACACCCTGTGAGAGAGACCACACCACTGCCCGGTCTCATGATGTCTTTGTCAGAGACCATTTGTCTTTCCAGGGTGTAAAATTTCCCTTTTGTAAAAGCAACTGGGGAATACCAGTTATTCACAAGATGTCTAACAGCAGTGGTGCGCTATTACCGAGACAGAGCCATCTCTTCCAGCTCAGCATCAAGGATTACAGTCTGAAGCTATCTGAGTAGCTTTTAGTGCACAGATCTAACAGAGCTGTTTTAGGGCACTGACCAGCCGGTGAAGCTGCGCAGTGAGTGGAAAAAACAGGTTTGAAACTGTGGTCCTGTGGCTGTAACACAGCAGCTTCCTGATGGTAGCTCTCTAAAACAGAGCTGCCAATACTTCAGCCAAGAACATTTGAGATGATCCATCCACTGCATGAGGTTAGGCATCAAGCTGCTGCTGTGTGGTCGGATTACTTGCTATGAGAAAGTCTTGTTCCTGAGCTAAAATTTGGCCCAGGGTGATTTTTTTCTGAAACCGTCAAATATTTGAGCTTTTAAAGACTGGGCTTAGAGGAAGCAGAGGCCGAGGATGAATAGTTTCTGACGCTCGCGACGGGAGGCTCGGACCAGAAACATGGTTGAGATGTCGGCAGGAAACATGAATGCAGTGTTTTTCTACATGTTCCTGGATTTAATCCCACACAGCCACTAATGTATAAGGTGTGCCTGTGAGTACACCTGTGAAGGGCTGAACAGGAACACCGAGTGTAGAACAGCTCTGAGCAGGAACACAGAGAACAGAGGCGGAACCAGGTGAGCGAGCAGCAGACAAAAAGCATGAAGCCAAACTCGCCGTCAGATCACATTCCCTCTAAACTTTACTTTAATAGCGCCTGCATCATTAGGCTCTGCAAACCTCATCACTGCTGCTTGAATGCCTCCACCATCATTCAGGCAGATGAATACAGCTGTCCTGAGCTGCTCCTGCGCACATTCGATATGGAACTTGTCAAAAAAAATTCCTAATAATGGACTATTGCTCCCCAGCAGAGGCCTAAACATCAGCTTTGAGCCACAGTCGCATTCAATTTTATTCCAATTTATCAGCTCTTTGCTCAGCTGACTTCTCTGACAATAAGAAAGCTCTGGCCTTGCTGATGTGCTTTAAAGGTCCTTCTACCACATGGGGGAATGAAGCTTGAGGGCCTGATTTAAGAGTTTAACATTTACCCGCCGCCCAGAATGAATCGAGCTGCATTTCAATTATATTTTCCCACTGCTGAAGCCGCTGCACAAAGCGCCCTGTATTAAACTGTCCTGCGCCTCAGCTGCATTAGTAATTCAGGCCAGTTTTCTATTGCACACATACAGTATTTGCCCTTAAATGTAATGAAGCCAGGTTCGTCTGCACAGCAGCCATTTTCTTCAGCTTAAAGTTCCCATTTTTCCCAAACTGAGCTGCAAGCTGTGATTAATTCCACTCTTTCCACATCCCGCCCCGGCTGATATAGGGGGAAAAAATGTGCAGCTTAAATAAACACATTGAGGGGCTATCTGCTTTCAAGTCACACGCAGAGATTCAGGTGAAGGAAATGTTGTGCAGTGCTATTTATATTTTATTAATTAGATTGTTTATCTGAGTTGATGAAACAGCCGCAGTATGTGTTCATTTGTGGACACAAATTGTATTTTTTTTTCCGGTTGGGAAGCTCTGGTATTTGAGTTTAGCAGAGCAACACAGGGCACGTCAGGAGGCAGCCTCTTTATCTGCTCCTGTGTTTTTGGACTCTACTGGGGAAGGACTCCACTCACTCAGCCCACCATCCATCTGAAGCCAGCTGTTTTAGCTCCTCCCCCTACCTTCCACTGATTGGCTTCCCCTTGCAAACAGAAGGTTGGGGTCACGGATATTTTAGATCATGAAAATCAAAGTAGAAACGAATTGTAGAAGTCAAAAGAAATAAAATTATTTATAGGGCAGCTAGTTCTTTAAACTTTTTTCTGCTGGTCTTCTCGAGATAACGCTTTATTTATCTTTTTATCACGGAATAACGATTACCGTTTTCCCGAGATAAATAACGCGTTATCTCGAGAAAATGGACTTTGTTTCCTTGAGATAACGAGTTCATTTACCGATGGTTTTCTGGAGATCACGAGATGATTATCTTTTATTGAATGCTCATGATCAGCTTCTCAGTGTTCTTAAAACCTTTCCAAGAACGGACTCAAGCTGAAAATGTCAGATTGTGGAGAACCTGCAGCTCATGTGGGGTTTTCTTTAGCTGAACAATAACCGCAGGCCTCCGTGTGCTGACGATCACGTCCTTTATTGTCAAAACCAAAACAACAATCCCCGCGCTGCCTTACGCACGTCACATGACCTGCCGGGGTCACATTCAAGATCCATTTATTTTTCCTGAACACCGCATCCTGCTGATATAGTCAACCTCATCGGTGACCCGCTGAGAGGACCGGGCCGTCTTCATGGTTACCGAATGATGCGCGAAAGGTGCCGAGAAGCAGGGCTGAGCGGCAATCGAGCCACTCGTCTCCTTAAGTGATGAAGGCTGATATGAAAGTTATTTATCTCGTAATCTCATGATAATGAGATAAGTAACATGTTATGACGAGAGAACCATGAGAAAAAAGGTTTATAGGTACCATGGCCGCTCTCGGCTTCCATAAATCGGCATCTTCATGAAGCTTTGGCCTTTTTCTTCCTTTGGCTGCTTCCTTTAGGGGGCGCCACAGTGGACCACCTGTCTCCATCTCACCCTATCATCCTCCCCAGTTATCTGGGCTTATGGGCCCCCCCCGTGGCTGCATTTATTGAGACATTTTGACACTGAGCTCGTTATTTCAGACTTTGGTCACTTTAATATGAAATTTAACCGTTTGAATGGGAGCTGTATGAGAGATCGTAACCTTTAGAGTGCAAAGCCTTTAGCTCAGTGTGTGAAGTTCATGTAGGTCTTTGCTTTGTAAGGCAGCATGAAGGTTTGTCCTTCCTGAAGAGGCATCTGTCCCTGCTGCTGCATTTCCTTTTCCTTCCTTACTCGGCACATTCCCGGAGGTTTCTCTTTCCAGCTCAAGGGACTAAGGAGAGAATGTGTTAAATAAAATCCAACTTTACCCACAAAAAACGTGGCACTAATTTATCGTGATGAATGACCCATCGTCGCCGTCCTTCAGCTGTCTCGACTGCGCCGTGCTTATTCTAATCTGTTCCCATCCAATTTTTATGTTTTAGAACTCAAGCAGACGTTTACTCAGAGCTGAACCTGCTCAGTGCACGAAGGCCGGCTCGAACTGCTCTGCTGGTTGAAGCTTATATCAAAGTGCATACAGGGGTAATGCAGCTGTTAACGGTGGCACCTTGTTCTCCCGTCATTCGGTATTTATCACACCCACCCCCTCCACGTTCATTATGAAGAAGCTTCATCGTTGATATTCTGGACAGCGACTCTGTGTCTGCTGCAGGTCGCTGTGGCTCTGAGAGCAGAGACGCGAGCCTTGTTAATCACCAGTCAATATGTATTAGTTGCTGGTTCTGTCTTTATTACTGTGTGCCCTTTGGAGAGACCCCCCCCCCCCAATGTAACCTGGAGATGTGTGGAAATAGGTAAGGAGGAAAAATGCTTTCAAGGTTAGAGGTTCAATTTCTGTGTAGTTCAGTGACTGAGGAAGGCATTACAGTCTCTTTTACAGTATCCTCCTTTAGGGGGCGCTACAGTGGATCATCTGCCTCCACCCCAGCCACCCATCCTCTCTGTGTGTCCTCCTTCACTACATCCATAGCAGCCTTTTATAGCATACTATTCAAAAAACTTAATATATCACAATAAAAAAATCACAGTAAAATGAATCACTTTAAAAGAATTAATATTTGCTGAAAATATTACAAATTGGAATTAAATATATAATTACAAAGCCTCATTCCAAGGCTGGCCAGTCAAGAAAGCCCCCACCCTATGGCTCCACCAGGAGAATGTTGACCCAGTGCAAGCCCCCAGTGTCCTTGATCTGGAAGAGGGTTCAAAGTTCATTTTTCTTTTTTTGCACCTCAAGAACTTGGAAAAAAAAACACGTCTCAAGAGGCTTCTTCAGTTCTAAAGCAAACGGTGGTGAGTCCCAGGTATTTAAACCCAAGTGGGCATTTCCTCTTGGAGGTGGCTGTTGACCCACCCACCCGCTGAATGTCTGAGTGCTTTCTGCATTCTAGGCGGGGACAGCTGCTGTCGTAAGCCACCACCTCTGTTCAACGATGGTCGTTCACAGTGGACACAGATGGCCTCTTTTACTCCTCTTCCACCCATCTTCCTGCTCCAAAATGTGAACACTGCCTTCCTCAAACAGTGCCCTTTATCGTTTAGGTGCAGATGTAGCTGAGTCCTGTGTTGTGGCGAGGCTGTTTGGTTTCTCCTATGTAGAGGTCCAAGCACTCTTCACTGCACCGCACAGCATACACAATGTTGTTAAGCTGTCATTTGGGAGTTTTCTTTGCATGTGCGTGTTCCTTTTGTTTCCCTTCTGGCTTATGATGAATGTTTTCCATCTGGTGTTGCAGGCACTCTTGGCTATGGGAACCA